>CM016721.1:77021618-77328200 GCA_005771605.1 Scutellaria baicalensis
AATACTTCATCTGTGGTGAACTCCTCAGCAAAATCAATCTCAAGATATTGAGGATCTACTTCGTCCGAATCCGTTGCTTGTCGAATATCAAGTGGGTTCGAAAGGTTTCGATTATCATCGTTTTGCATATGTTCCTGTTATAAACGAGTAAAGAACATCATAAGAATATAAAAAATTGAAATTGAAATTTTTTATGTGTCAAAAAACGCCACTGTTCGGCCAGGGTGACCGAATGTGCTTCAAAACGTTCGGCCAATCCTGCCGAACGTGCTTCATAATGTTCGGCCGGTCCTGCCGAACGGTTGTTCGGTACGCACAGACTCGTTCGGCCGACTCGGCCGAAATCGCCCTGAAAGGTTCGGCCAGCACGACCGAACTTCCTATAGATTGTTCGGTCTGTGTTGGCCGAACGGATACCTTCTGCGCGAATTTTCAAATTCAAAAAAACGAAACTTTTTTGCTATCTACATTTATGCAAACACTTACATTGTTTGTACCGATTGAATCTTCACTAGCCATTGATTATATCTTCACTTAATGATGGGGAAAATGATAAAATTTGTGAGAGTTTTGTTCTCAAATTTTCCAAAAATTTTTTCGTAAGTGTTGTTAATGGAGAAGAAGGTTGAAGAGAAGAAGAAGAGGGAGTGTGGTGCCCTTAGTATACTACATATCAAATTTAATTATTTGTGTGGTGCCCTTAGTAGTTGATATTTTCATTAAGGGTATTTTAGTCTTTTCATACAAAATTAATTTATAACTTAAAATTGTGTGGTGCTCTAGGAAGTTGGTGTGGTGCCTTTAGTTCTGGCCCATAAAATATTATATCTAACTACCACAAACACTATTAAACCTTTTGACATTTTCACAAACTTCCAAATTTCACAAACTTCCAAATTATATTTGCAACCAAAAGTTTCCATCTTCCACACCATTTAATTTTTATACCCAAATCCTCATTTTAATCCAATACATAATCAGGCCCAACATGCTTCCGTAAAATAAATTAATCCGTTGGAGATCATACCTTTCTTCGACCAGCACAGCACCGGGTGAGGTGGCTCGCAACACCACCAGCTGGAAAATCACTGCCCCTAAACCGTTTTACGAACAGCTCCTCACTGTTCAACTTCGCTCTCTGGGAAGTTGGTCTACAAGTTATCCAGCTCCTTCAGCAACTGCCCAGCACAACCTTGGTTCGTTTCCTACACCAGGTGTACAAGGTGATCCTTCCAACAGATAAACAAATCGAACGGAAACACGTTGAAGCTAAAGCCTCTCTTTTATTAAGAACTAATAAATATTTATTACATCATCTATAAACTCCTTTTGGGAGGAGAATATAGGATCAGCCTCTCATTGAGATGGCTGTAACTCGTTTGTACATAGACTAAAACTGAAACTCAGAAAAATTTAAACTATTACAGAGAAGATATTGTTTTGAAGAAAACTATGGAGAATGGTTGATGTCCTTAGCTTCCTTCTGCTCGATCTATTTATAGATGGAAATCCGGACTTGAAATTCGGATTCCAAACCTGTTTAAGCCAGCTGTCCACCTTTTCCTGAGTGGATCCTCCACTGAGTGCGTGATTGCCAGCTTTTGTCTTCTCGTGACTCATCCCATGTGAAATTGTCGGGGAATCTGCCTTTTTCCTCCCGTGACTTTCTCGCATGTGATGTTGGTGGGGCGTGACTCAGCCCATCTTATCTTTGTCGGGGAATCTTAGAAATTCGGCCTTCGTGGTCCCCGCGGATAAGACTTCTTTTGGGCAGGCCCTTTGTCCTTTTCTGCCCCTCTTTCTCGTCGGTCGGGTTTGGGTCGAAACCCTTTCCCAAACTCGGGTTCCTTCTGCTCCGGACATGCTTGGCAGACATGATCTGTCCATCGGCCAACATGTGCCATATTGCAGAATTTCCGGTAAGTCTCTTTGCTTGCCGGAATCTTGTTTTCCCAAAGGACCCTTCTTTTTGTTTCAAAAAGATCCTCTGCAAAGCTCGTCGTTCCTGTCATGGAATTCAACAAGAAAGATCCATTTGCTGAATTCTGAAAGAACTTGAATGGGTACTTGACTTTGTCCATTTCAGTTAGACAAACCCATAATCCCCATGCTCGTCGGGTAGAAGCTTCATCCTCTGAAAATGCTCCTACAAGAATTGGAGTATCCTCCGGAGCCGCCGTCTTGATATTTTTCAAGGCGTTTCCGTCAGGTCTCCTCAGCTTGATGATATGAAAGGCTTCATGGAAACCTTTCTTGGCTGGTTCTGGAGCTGCACTTAGAAAATACAATTCCAGAATATCCCCTCTGGCCAAATGTGGGTTATTGGCCCAAGTCTCGTGCACTGCCATCCCAATCCATTTCGGAAGTTTCGAAATTTCTGGGAAACCTGGTGAGACGGTATAGATTGAAGCAAGAGCCCCAAAGTTATACCATTCTTGCACTTCGTTTGGATGACTTCCGGGTTTCATCCAAACTCTTGGGTACTTTCCAGAGATGTCAATGATTGTTCTCTCTGGATGGATACCTCTCCTGGTGATCAGCTTCTCCCATTGCCTCTGGTAAACCTGCATCGGGGAAACTAAATCCTCATCAGTTTGAATCTTAGTCTTGCCTGTCTGTGGCCTAAGATTCAACTCTCCCTCTTTAACCCCAGAGGTGCTGGGTTGACTTGAAGACTCGGGTTTTGACACCGGAGCTTCAACCTTTGTTCCAGTTGGTGCATCCTCAAGGAATGCATCATCTGCAGAACTCTTGGTTATGGTATTTGAATCCATAACAATCGGGTTAGAGGCCCGTTCTCTTGTTTCCTTCTTTTGCACCGTTGGAGATGCAGCCTGAAGGATAGGTAGTTGTAGCACTGTGAACAATTGTTCATGTGCATACTGGCATGCTCGTATTTGATTAGAGACGGATCTCTGATCAGCTTGTTGAAGTCGTCCAGCGACTTCTGCCTTGATACATAAAGTATCAAAACCTCGTTGTAGACTCTCCAGGTTCTCCCTGAGATGTCTGACTCGTTTGAGGACCTCGTCAGCTACGTGTCCTTCCATCTCGTGTTAGGAAATCTGCAAGAACATTTTCATGAGATTTCACAATGACAATATCGTAATCATAATATTGACATTCAACTTGCCATCTTTGTATCCTAGCTTTTTCTGGTTTAGATTCAATTTTATTTTTCAGAAAAGCTTTGACACTAGAATTATCGATCTTTAAGATGAACTTCTTGGCAAGTAAAAACAAAGGCCATTTCTTGAATGCCTTTCTGACTGCGAAGAACTCCTTCTCGTTGATATGCCATTTGGCTTCACTGTCTGTGAATAACCCACTGCAGTATCTGCATGACATTTCTCCATCTGGTGTAGCCTTCATAAGAACAGCTGCCCACCAATAGTCACTGGCGTCTGTGTAAAGAACCAGTTCATCCTTGTCTTGGGGTATAGCAAGTTTTGGAAGTCGTTGACAAACCTTCTTAAGTTGCTTAATCCCTTCTTGGTGTTTATCTTCCCAGATGAATGTTGCATCCTTTTTTAATAATGGGCTGAACACCTTCCTGTAATTTGCCAGATTGTTTATAAACATACCAGCAAAGTTAACAACTCCGAGAAAACTTTGAAGTTGTTTCTTGTCTTTGAGGATATCTGGAAATCCTTAAATCTTTTCCACAATATGATTTTGTAGGATGATTCCAGATTCATCGATCTCAATTCCAAGGAATTCGATCTGTCTTGTAGCGATCACTGCCTTCTTCTCAGAAAGCACTAATCCTTCCTTGTGACAAACATCTGAAAAGATTTCCAAATGCTTGAGATGTTCTTTTATGTTCTTAGAGGCGATGAGTATATCATCGATATATACGAACATGAAGCTGAAATAATCTTTGAAAAGATTATCCATCTTTCTCTGATATATCTGGGGAGCGTTTGCCAATCCCATGGGCATCACGTTCCAGATATAATGTCCTTGTGGTGTAGAGAAGGCTGTAAACTTCTTGCTTCTTTTCTCCATCATAATCTGGTAGAATCCAGACTTACAATCGAACTTAGAGAATACCTTAGCACCTTTGATGCTGTTGACTAGGTGTTCTCTACTCGGGATGTAATATCCATCGAACTCCAAGATGTCATTAATTCCTTTGTAATTAATAACAAGTCTTGGCTTTCCTCGCTTGATTTCTCCATGATTCCTAACAAGGAATCCCGGGCTGCTGTATGGAGAAACTCCTGGTGAGATAAGTTTAAGGTACAGATGTTCCTTAAGTATCTTCTGCATATCCTCACGATCCGCTTGGTTCATAAGGATGGGCTTGAATCTTACGAACTCGTGTTCCTTTCCAGGTTTAACCTTTAGGGATGCTTTGAGCTCGTTCTTGTTCCACCATGCCAAAGGATTTTCATTATAATTCCTTTGGATCTTCTTCTTGATATCTTCGAGTGAAATCTGTTCATCAATGGAAATCTCACCCGAAGAATTCTCCAATAGGCTCATTATCTCTGCGATAACTATTGGAGGAACTTCTTCTTCATTTTGTACCCTGAATTTGTACAAATGATTATCCCACGCTTTGGTCCCTGGTCTTGTATGACCAAATTGTCGGTAGGATAAAAGTGCATCGCCAAATCTCCTTCTATCCGCCATTTTTGGATGTTGAAGTTTGGCTTCATCACCACGCTTGCTGCGAAACGTGATAGGCATTTTTCTGTAGAATGCCTCTTGTAATCGTTGGACAATAATCTTATGATCACATAGTGTTGTGAAAATAAGCCTTCTTGTCTCATTTTCCTGTGTAAAGCGCTTGAATGTTTGTAGGAAATTGTTACCTAGCAATACATCTGCGCCTGTATCATGGAAATAGATTGGTGGCATCTTGACTTTATACCATGGGGTACCTCCTGCTCCACCGATCATAATTTCCGCTTGCTTGATTCCTCGGTTAAGGATGAGAATCCTTTTAGAGAAATCTCTTCCTGCGATGGCTGGTAGATCTTCTCCAATTTCTTTGGGGAAAACCTCCTGCTTTGCAGTACATATCCCGGCGCCTGAATCGATATAAGCGGCGAAATACTCGACCTTATACTCCTCATATATCATTCCGATTGAAATGTATATGGAGAATGGGCTAGTGGTCATCTGATTCTATATCGTTTATTGGCCACTGTGAACTCCATTCCATCCTGTAATCTCTCCCAAGGTTTGTGTTCCTCGAGAAATTCAATTCCCAGTATCAACTGATCTGGGATTCTTCCTGTAACTCCTCCGATAGTCAATTCCATTTCACCCATTTTTAGGGTTCTTTGAAATCTTCCGACTATAGGTTGTTGGAGGTAATATAGGGCATTACAGGGAAGTGTATTTTCCCTTTGAGTAATGTCAAATATTACTTCAACTCCTCTCCATCCTTCCGGGCACTTCAGCTCTCCTTGTGTTTTGAAAACATCTGGGACATGCTGAATTGTACTCAGTCTCTTTTCTTCCCAACGGCTGCTACTCATTAGCCTGTCTTGTTGGAAAGACATTCGCCTAGGCTCAATTCTGAGACTCTGGCTCTTGTTGAAGACGGGTTGATCTTGGATCCTCATGTCGATCTCCTTTATGGTTGGAGATTGTATGAGTTCTGGTAGAACCACCCTAGCGAAATCCTCAAAGATTCTTGGAACTTCGATGAATTCCTTTTTTAAGAATACATCTGAGTGATGTGTATTCGAAAGAGCGTAGGAAATCTTGTATGTGATCGAGTAGGGTCTGTTCCCTTCTTTCATCAAATCGTTTCTTTTGAAATCTTGATGAAGGGTTAAGACTCGGTTGAAATCTCGATCTCCCAAATTGTATGCAATCCTAGGATAGACATTGAATGCCAATTTTCCTGCACACAAATTTCCTGTAACAGCCCCAAGGTATGAATCCTTGAGATTTGAGATCCGCTTGTCGCAAATAGCAAGGTTGAGTGGCGAATCTACTCCTTCTTTGAAGGTTGCTTTAATAACAACTCTTATGGCTCCGATGTGAATCCATGAGAGTGTATTTGCAACTTCTCTTTTGACTCTGCTTTTGATCTCCTGTATCTCTTGGTAAGGGATCAATTGCATCTCGATCTGATTACCAGTGAGTTCCATTGGGATGGCGAACTCTCCAGTAGTCACTCTGTGGATAATTTGGTGTTTTCTGCTGCGAAAACCAATCTTATCCAAAGCCTTTTCCATAGCTCCAATGGTGAAACCATCGTACATCTGGAGCTTAGAGTCTTCCTTCATAATCCTCATTAGAGTCTTATGGGACACCGTAGTGTGGGAGAGGTATCCTGACATATCCTCTCTCACCGTTGTTTGAAGAATTTCTTCTTCACTCTGATTCTGAGCCGGATTCACTTCCATCCTCAGAATAGATCTCTTCTTCGTAGATGCTTTCATCTGAGGGTAGATCCTTAAATTGATACACCTGTATGAGATCCTGATAATAGACAGACTCCTCAATTTCGGGTGTTGCCTCGAACTGTCTAATGCCTCGCTTCTCATTTTCTGGGCAGTCTGTTGAGATATGCCCTCTTGCTCCGCACGTCCAGCAATTACAATCTTTAAAACTTTCATTGGCTCTGGTGTGAGCTCGTCTGAAAGTTCTTCTTCCTGGAGTTCTGCTGGTACTTCCTTGATCAGAACTTGTAAAAGTCCTTCTCCTGTTTGGCGTTGGTCTTTGCCCAGATTTATAACTTCGGGCCTTTTGTTTTGACCAAACTCTTCTTGGTCTCCATGAAAACCGTCGGTTGCCTCTTGTGTTGTTGCTTCCACGGTGGTATGGATGGATTCGTTGTTTCTGTTGGAATGTCATTTTCTTCGCAACATAAGGGAACCATCTTATTAATTCCTCTTAATCTCTTGTAGTTCTTGTAGAGGGTCGCTTGATGACACCATTCGGATAACTTAGCTTTCAGGAAAGATATCCTTCTAGCTACTGTATCCAGGTCATCTGCCTGCTTGTATTCCCTGATCAGCATTTCTCTCCAGGGACTTGGTATCTTCGCAAAGAACAATTGCGAAGCTTCTTTTTCATCCACCTTGGACTTCCATCGGTACTCGGTGAACAACTTGATGTATTCATCAATATGACAAATATCATGCAACTCGAGGCTGTAGAGGGCTTGATTATATCTTTTTCTTTTTTCTTCCTCAATCCCCTCAAAGTAGCCTATGCCGATAAAATGGATTTTGAATAATTTGGCCATATTATCGACAATCTCTTTCAATCACTCACCAGCAGTGACGGTATTTTTCATCTCTGGTGCCGTCATATCCCACGCGATCTTTACGGATCCTTCCAGACTCATCTCGAGTAGTAAGATGAATCCTTCTTTCATAAGATCGAGGGTTCCTGCTGCAATCCTCATAGCCGATGCCCAATCATCAATAAGGATTTCAATATTCTTGAAGTCTGGAATATCCAGATTCAACATCAACCCATACGGATGTATCGGGTCTAGCTGTGACTTTCCATAAGGCGTATTGATAAAATCCGGCCTTTTGGAACGTGGTCGGGTTCCTATAACTCTTATAGGATATCCTTCTGTGGTGAAATCCCCTCTGTGTGGCATCTGCTCATGATGTGATCCGGAGCTTTCTGCTACATTAGGATTGACTGGTGGTCTCTGCTGTTGATCACGAGTAACTAAGGCAGATTCATCTCCTGTGTTCATCTTTAGATCTATAAGACTTAATCCCGCAAAGGATTCTTTTAAGTCATCTAGATCTTGCAGATTTATCCTTTCAAAGTCCATTACTTCTTTGTAATGGATTTTCCTTTGATGATTGCAATGAGCTTCTCATCATCGGTCATTGGTCGTACAACTTCAGTTGGTTTCCCATCTAGATGTAGATAGGGAACTGTCCTGAAATTTATACGTCTCCTTTCTCCGGAAGAACTTGGTCGATTCTCCAGATTATTGACTCTTTTTTTGAATATCATGAACGATTTCAAGAGTCTCTTGTTGAATCTTCATCATAGTCTCCAGTTGGCCTTGGATCTGATGAACTTGTGTCGGTATATGTTTATGGCGGTCACCATAACTTTGCACCGTCTTCTGGATTTCTCTAAGATCTGAAGAAATCTTAGAGGTATCGGGGAGTATCTCCTTCCACTTCTGGTCTTCCATCAGAAATTATGGAACCGATAGTCATCCGTCTGGTGGTTGGTTATATCCTCCTGTAACCTATGGTTTATGTCAAGGAGGTCCATCTGATACTCTGCTCGTTTGGTGCAACGCCTCAGTTCTACTGTAGTGGCACCTTCTCTTTGTTTTTTGGCGTATTGGTGGTTCCAATACATTACCCCTTGTACATGCTCTTGCGCTTTTATCGTCAACATTTGACGATATTCCCTGAAAGATCTACATCTTGGACAGACGTCCAGATTAGATGCTCCATCAGACATGGGTTTGATGGGCTGCTTCCTGATGATTCATCAGATCGCAATATAATATCTCGTTTACTGTGAGGTAGCCCATATGATATGAGGCTCGCCTGTCACACTGCCTCAAAGTTTCCTCGTCGGCACCTGCTTCTTCTTTTTCGGCATATTGGTTGTGCCAATATGTCACCTGATCTCGATGCTTTTGAGCATACATCGTCAAAATTTGACGATATCTCCTGTAGAATATACATCTTGGACATTCACCCAGATCCATTCTTTTCTCGAATGATTCTCCTCACCAAAGTTAATTATAGATAAAACATAATAAATATAAACTTAGTTCTTAATAAAACCTAGGCTCCGATACCATTTTTACGGGATCTTTTTTCGGGGCGATACGTGGCATTGTTACACCTATCAAGTCTGTCTGGAACAAATGAACATATCAAGATCAAGACTGTCTTGACTCTGTAAATAGTCCCAGCATACAACTAGCAAGGTTTCCAGCCTATATACCATCTTCGGATTCGGATCGGGTCAAATAAACAAATGGGTTTTATTGGAAATTCTTGGAAAAATATGTTTTGGAAATAGCAAAATAGGTTTGGATTTAGCAAAGTGTTTTAATTGCAAAAATAAGTCAAAAGGGGTTTTTAGTCTTTGCACAAAAATTTGTGGTAGAAAAGTATATGTTGTTATATTTTGTGGTAAGAAAGTCAAAATCTTATATTGAGTGTTAATTTAGTTAAGTGTTATATTTTTTATGGTATTTTTGGGTATCTCTCTTTTTTAAAACTGAGTGTGCTTCAGTTAATTTCATGTAGTTTAGATATATTATCGTCATCTGTGATAATTGAGATAGATATTTATATATATAACATTGATATATACATACATGCTATATATATTTTGGGTATTGAGTAAACTATATTATTATATGAAATTTATAGATTATTGGTGGAATTTAGAGGTGGATGTTGATGAAAAGTGACATAAATTCATTACTATATTAATAGTGAATTAATGAAGTTAGTACATGTTATAAGTGACAAGACATAATTGGTACAATTGAATATTTTCTTACAGCATTAATAGAGAATTAATGAATTAGCTATGGAATATTAGAGACAAACATAATTGGTCTCCAATTGAATAATTTATTACTGCATTAATAATGAATTAATGATATATGGAATATTAGAGACAGCCAAAACCAATAGTACAGTGACATAATTTGTTCATCTGTAAATTTGAACGACCAACAATTTAATTACTCTTAATTTTATTCCAATCCCAACATATTATTATACTTTAGAAATCAATATTATGTGACTTAATTTAATTGTCTCTATTTCAATATATTCTTGTAGTATATTTTTATATATATATACAGATGATTAAATGGTCACTTCATGTATGTTTACCAATTATATAAATTAATGGATTAATTTATAATATAGTTTTATTCTATTAAAATAAGTTACTATAGTAGGATGTTAAATTATGAGCATAGATGTTATATATATATATATATATATATATATTATTTTTCATATAACATGTACTGATAAAATAAAATCGACCAAGAAAGTGGTGGTAAAGAAGTTGGCTCGTACGAACTTCAATTAATTATGACTCAGAAATGCATTCAATTAACCAATATTTTCCACTAAGTGGAAACTAATTTTAAAAATTATAGAGAAGATTTTGCTAATGATTAGAGATATGTACAAGTTCAAATTTAGTCAACACTTAGAAAGAGTTTATGGTCACATTTATTTTTATAATATATGGTCCTAATAGTCTCATCATTACTATTAAGTTCCCCACTAAGCCAAACATAGATAAATAATCATCGTACTAATCTTTATCTATAATATTTGTTATACGTACTTAATTAAAATTCTTCATAAATTGGAGCTATAAATACACACATAAAATACTCATATTAGTTAGATATAATTTGATAAGACCACATTCCACTGTCTATAAATCAAATTTGAATTATGGATCAATCGATCTCATAAAATTAGATTCGTTAAATAGTCATCATATGAGAACAATCTATAATTATTTGTTGCCTAATATTAATTGTCTCATTTCATTTTCAATGTTCATGAAAAATTAACAAATCTAAAAATGAAGCAAATTATATAAAATCAGATTCTTGAGATGATTCTAAATGAGTCTTACTCCTCGTTAAAGAATCTCTACTACTAAATGACATCAAACATCAAATTAAAGAAGATTCCAAGTTCAATAGAAACTTTTTTTCAAAGCCAAGCAAAAGTACTATAAAAATACAAGATCATGGTTGTTGAATCAAGATTAACAAGATTGAACATAATGTGAACATAGAAGGAGTTTAGCATGCAATGGGCCCATTTTTAAGCTTTTGATCATTAAAGACAACCCAAAAAAATAATTTAACTTTGTGTAGGGGTCCTCATAAAATCTATATACTTAATCCCAGTAGAATGCATGCGTAAAGTTACTTCACTTAGTTTGCAGGCCACGATAGTATCAGATCGTTTTATGGATATAATATCGATAAACTCGTTCTAATGTTTGCAACTGCAGTCAGATAAGTATTGATGAATTAGGTCCATGAATAATAATTACTAATACCGTCCCTGAACAGTTAATGTTATCTCTTGAGATTTCTCCCAAAATATTTCTCAACATAGAAATTCAAGAACCGTTTTTCCAAATTCTTCCAAAATTACCATCATTTATAAAAAGGATGAAGAGAAGTCATGGATAGATCGATCGATCGTTTTGCAGGCCTCCTAAATCTATGGGAAAAATGTTAAAATGACAATTCTCTTACGAGGAAAGTATTAAGTTTTTGCAAGACTAATAACATTAATATCTTAATAATGAAATCGTATATATTTATTGAGAAATTAAAGAAGAATAAATGTGGCCTGCCTTGTAATAATTTAAACATCGTACTTTGACACCTACATGAATATAATTAAAGCCTATGAGACACTTTAATTAGGATATATATAGCATAGCCTTTTTCTTTTTCTTTAGTTCAAAAATTGAAGAATATTATTGTTAGTATTAATTATTCTGTTAGTTGTGTTTAGTTGGATAATAATTTGATGTGGATTTCAACTCTGTAATGATTTTGTGGTCCTAATTATCATAAATTCTTCCTCAATTATCATTAATCACTTTTCACTTTCATGGGTAAATATGAAAACTATGCAAATTAGTTAGGTTTAGAAAGTTGGGTTATCTTGCTTTAATTGCAAAATTTATTCAACATTATTAGGAAAAATACAATAGAAACATCAATTAGAGATAAATAGTCTGAATCATGTGTACCAAAATCTACGTCCTACTTGTATACAACATCAAAACTACGCAGTTGTCCAATTTAACAATTAATTATAATTAAATAATCTCCATGTGTGTGGCACACAAATGGGATATATTAATGGGTTTGGTGGTAAAGTAAGTGAGATTATTTAGTAAATTAGGAAAATAGTGACAACATAATCAATATGAGATGATTTAGTGACTTCAAACTGTCAAAAAAAATTGTTTTTTATTTGAATATAAACAATTTCCATTTACCTTTGAACATTATCATTTCTTTCTTGTGACTAATTTGCCCAACCAACAAAGATCCAACTATAGATTTCATGTCCCAATCTTTTGGAGACACACATACATCATTTATTTTCATTTTTTTTCTCCTTTTCATCTCCATAATTGACTTCATCTTGCAAAGGTAAAAACCAACCAATTATTCATAACCCGTGCTCGTTTTTCACAGATCAATCTCTATTTTATCTGAATCTAAAAACATATGAAGCAATATCGGATGTGAATTAATGGTGTATGAAGAGGATAAAACATGAAAAAGACTAGCATTTTTGAACCATACACTGATGCATGCAGTACAAATGACTTTATATAATATATCTGACATATAAATTATTATTTTTATCTAAGGAATTAAATGTTATCAAAAATCATGGCACAATATTCAAAACTTGAGCATATAAATCTTGAATTTCAGATATCAGAATACCAACTTGTGCAGCAGATATATTTATGGTGAAATTTTGTTAGCTCAATCTTCAAACCTAGCTAAAACAATAGACCCCACAATTCAAGAGAAAAGAAATAACTTCTCTCTCCCTTTCTCTCTCTAGAAAATATTGCTTTGCTTTTAACCCCTCATCATCTTGTCCAGCTTAGAATTTTCACCTTTACTTTTGTCATAATATGACAGCTCTAATTAACACATCTTGTAAAATTATATTTATTGAAAGGCTTCCTTACATATCTAATTACTTGAGTATCTATAAGACGAGTCAATTCAAAAGTTCTATTTTTACTGGAACCATAACTCGAGTGATTGACTAATCTTCACAATTTACATATGAATTGCATGCGAAGTGAGAGTTCACATATAAATTTTCGTATTATTTTAATTATAATTTACGAATAGATTTGAAAAGTTTAAATAAACATATAATTAATTTCACTATTGAATAACACACGATTATCATAGAAATTTAATGCACAAAAATTGACAATACTGATTAGAGAGAAATTTCATTTCTCTACATGTAAACCCCCAAACCAATAATAACTTACTAATTAAAATTAAAATTAAACTTACAAATTATAATTATTATTCGGAAATTAGAAAATTAATCCATTAGCAACGTTGGAAGCAAGATGAGTAGTCTCGTAGACGGGTAATTCTTCTCTGTACCTCTCCATTCCGATGGCGGAGAGATTATCGAGCTCGAACAAATCCGAGCTCGCGTAGCTTGCTGCGTCTTGGTCGTCGTCTTCTTCTTCGTCGAAATCCTGATCGAAGATTTGGTTATTTTGTGCATGAGATTTTCTCTGGTAGTTCCTCAGCAAATCTCTGGCGA
Organism: Scutellaria baicalensis; assembly: GCA_005771605.1. NCBI lineage: Eukaryota > Viridiplantae > Streptophyta > Magnoliopsida > Lamiales > Lamiaceae > Scutellaria > Scutellaria baicalensis. The sequence continues at coordinate 77,034,923 of CM016721.1, forward strand.
CTTCCTCGACTCGCCGGTTTTTCTCCATCACATGCGCCATGAGCTCGTCGTTGATCGCGTTTCTGATGCTGTTCACGTTGTTGTAGTTCTTAGCGGCGTTGAAATTCGATGTTTGGTGGTTGATGTTGTTGGTGGTGGTGGTGGTGGTGTTGAGATGTTGGTGTAAGGATTTGTGTCCGCATGGCTGGCAGTCCTCGTCGACGATCACGCTCACCGGAGAAAACCTCACCGATCTTTTCGCGGCGGTGGAGGGTTTTCCTCTGGACGACGGCGTTTTGCTCAGGCATGATCGGGAGAATGAGGATGCGGAGGAACATGTCGACGTGTTTGTGGATTTCAGCGACGGCGAGTCGTCGCCGGCGATTTTGTGTTTCTTCACGTTGCCGCCGGTGAAGAGAGAGTTGAGGAATCCGGCCAGTTTGCCGCCGGGAGAAATCGGCTGCTTCACTTTCTTCAAATCGCCATAGATTTTCAGCGCTCGCAATTTCGTCTTCGAGAATCCTCCTTCCTGCTTTGGCTTCTGCTCCGATTCGCGGCGGTTGTTGCCGTGTTTTTCCTTCTCGAATCCGGTTCGGATCGGCTTCGGCCTGTGAACCGGAAACGAATCAGCATCCGACGAGAAGAAAGCGGCGCCGCCTCCGCAGCTGGAATCGGAGGAGCTCCAGCTGGAACTCTCCCGATCCTTCCTCGGCTTCTTAACCTGCAAATCGGCGACGGATTTCCTCCGAACAACGACCTTCTCAGTAGCCTTCTTCTCCATCCATTTCTCGATCATGCAAGCTCGCCGGAAATTGGCCATCTCTTCATCACTGGCAAACACGCCGCCGCCATCGGAGCAGAAGCCCTGCTGCTTCTTCTTCTTGGCACCTTCTCCGTACATCACCATTTCGTCCTGTCCCTCATCAATGGAGCGATAAATCGCGTCGAGAAGAGTGGAAGAGAAGGAGGGATGATGGTTGGAAGTAGAGGTCTCGACCATAGCTGGTTATATATATATATATATAGAGAGAGAGAGAGAGAGAGAGGAGAGAGAAGATAAGTGTCTGCTGAAGAAGAAGCAAAAGCTGGGCGAAACAGAGAGCATCAATGGAGGAAAAGAAACTGAAAGGAAAGAGATTGTTGGGAGGAGAATGGGAAGAAGGGAACAGTAGAGACAAGAGCACTCATTTGATGATATGCATATGCCATGCCACAAGGAGATGAAGGATGACTGACACTGTGTGTAATCAAAGCTTCAAAGCACGCCTGCTGTTGAGTTTTTAGAGAGAGAGAGAGAGATATGATATGTGTTGGGACTACTTTTATTTTATATTGGTCTTCAGTTGCCCACTCTATCTTCTATTTCTATTTTCCATTTAATACTCCATTTTCCTTTTTATATATATTTATTTTCTCATTTTGTCCTATAATTTTAAATTTCTTTATTTTTAGTCTAACTATTACCTACTTGCATTATAGCTCAAATTAATTAAGTAACATGCTAATATTTATCGCAAAAACCTGGGTGACATGGTTTGAAGGATAATTTCTGTGAATTGTTACGTACCACAGATATAACTGTTTCTTATTAATTGTTATTTATTTATACTCAAATATCAAGCTACATGTAATTACTGTAAATCCAGTCCACTGATAAATAATATTTCTTTCGATCAAACCCTATCTATAAGCTATAACTCAAAAATAAGTAGATATGAAAGGACACAAAAAATAAATAAAGAAAAGAAAATCCAGCAAGAGTAGGGTTGGAGGGAAAATTCCAGGTAAAATTCAAATTGAAGTTTTAAATAATTGTATTATTATAAAAATAAGTGATTAATAGTAGTGAGGGTAGAATAATGGAGAAAATAAGAAACTGGGACAGGGAAATTTAATAAATTGGGGACTACGAATTTTCAGTTGAGGAAACAATGCAGATGATCTTTGTGCCTCAAAGCTGTCATTTATCTTCATTTTATTTAAAAGATTCTATATATATTTTTTCATAAAATAGAGTCCCGCGATCCATAATTCCAACTCATTTTCAGAGGTACAATTTTGTTATTATTGTTATGGATTGCGGTGACTATATTCGTTACACAATCTCATAAAATGAGTCATGTGAGACAAGTTAGATCAAATCGAATGCACATGTAAAGAAAAAATTTAAATAAAGTGTAAATAAATAAGAAGAAAGAGATTGAAAATAAATAAGATAAATAGAAAAGGATATTCTTTAAGTCTTTGGTTTGAATCGTTTAGGAAATTTTAAAAGAGAATTATTTTCGAAGTTATAAAACTCAAATAAAAATGGATATTATTCTGATTTTATTTTCATTTACAAAACATTAGTAAATAGAAATTATATTAAACTTATTAACTATACTTGAACAATATATATTTCATAGTCTTTATAAATAAATGAAAAAAAAAGTAAATATTCGATATTCTAAAGTGTGAACCAATGTGCATGCACGTGCAGAGAGTGTCAAAAGTCATCAAATTAGCACTTTTAGAGTAAACAGTTCACTTAATTATAGATACTTTTATTAAAATCTTCCCATTTTATGCATTTCTTCAAACTGACTTGCACCAAATAAATTCAAGTTATGAAAATGAATTTTTTTATATTATGAGAAATGAGAATTTCAAATCATATGAAATTATTTTACGAATATAAAGCTTACGGGAGCCACTAGTCATAATTCAGTCTTAACACATCAGCGGCTGCCACGAGTTAATTTTTGAAACGGAGCTGTTAAATATAATGAGAGAGAGAGAGAGTAATTAACATAACTGAGAGGGAGAGATTATGTGAGAGAGAGAGAGAGAGAGATTATGTATGGAATGATTGCACTCGTGGGGCTCTGAAAATTCCCTTTTTTAAATGAGGAGTTGGATGTGATGCAAAGTTGGAAGATATTCTACGAAAAGAATTTTATTCAAGATTTGATCTCATTGGAATTTAAGAATGGGATTAAAACTTAATTGGTTTTTAAATCAAGTGATAAGGGGACAAGATTATAACAATTTTTCAATAATCTCAACTCAATCACTATATATAGTCCACAACAAAAAACTTAGGTTCCATTTAGATAGAGTGATTTGAAATTCAAGATTTGAAATCAGTGGATTTCAAATCCTCCCAAGTTGGAGTGGATTTGAAATCCACCAAAATGACTCAAAAATTAGCTCAAATGGAAACCATGGATTTCAAATCTTCATCCATCCAAACACTACCGATGGATTTGCTACTGATAACTTCGTTATTTGATGCATTTTGGGACTTAATTTCATATCATTTTGTGTTGAAAAGCATGCAATAGTGGGATTTTATTTAGATTTCATCATCTTTTTAAGATTTCACGTTTTTGCTTGATTTGAAAGGAATTTGATAGATTTTAGCACAAAATGAAAGTCCAGTGGAATTTAATGCCAAGTTTGAGTCGAGATAGGAAGTCGATAACGAGCAGTTATGAAAGAAAATTCATATCTCGATCTCTAAAACTCCAAATTCAAGGATTCTTGTCATGTTGGAAAGCTAAGAGAGAGTTCTTCAACTTTCATGTTGAACTTTTTCTTCAATTCGGCCACCAAGAAAGCAGAATATCACAAGAAGTTGAAAGTCGTGCAAGAATGTCCTAATCTTCGTCTTGACAGGATTCCAATAAATTGGGATAACTTGGTGTAGAAAATGGATCTTGGGCTGATATTAGTGTCATTGGATAGCTAACTTCAAGGGCTACAACTTTTATGAAGACGTCAAAGTCCAATTCGAGCATAAAAAGGGTCAAAAAGAGTCTGGAAGTCATAACCCGGGTGAGGTCGGGTCCCAATGCATGAGCTGGGTAACTAGCGAAATTCAAAGACACAACCCGACCCGGGTCGCTGGTGACCCGCTAGGGTCACGTGTCTTATGCCCCAAATTTCTGTTTTTCTGTTCGATATGGGTCTGGTCATCCTAATTCTTTTCATTTGGCCATTTCAGACCCCGTTTCGACTAGAATTCTACTCCATACCTAATTGTGAGATATAAATTGAGATTTTGTGACTCAAAAAAAAAAAAGAGGAGACACAAAGAAGAAGAAGCATTCATCCACATCTTGAGAGTAAGGGAGAAAGCAAGAAATTGAAGATTCAAGAGTCAAGAGAAGCAACCAACGATCACAAATTCAATAAGCTTTTCTTTGATTTATTTCTAGTTTTTATCATGTCGTTTTGTAATTTATTTTGTTTTACGAACATGGTTTTTGGCTAGGGATCTCGTGATCTTAGGGCACCAGAGTAGTTCTATGGATTTCTTGTTGAATATTTAGTTTTAATCTTTCCTCTAATCCATGATATTTTATTCATGCTTCCTTGTGTTTATTCCATGTATGAGTTCTGGCCAAATTTATGCATGCTCTAATTAATTGGATTGAGATCGAGAGATAATATCTGATTATAGATTTGGGAATGCATGACTCAATTAAATTGTCTGGATCGAGAGATTGGTAAGTAATTGGGGTGAGAATACGATCTTAGGAACTTTTAGAAGTTGGTTATTAACTGCGAGGTAGAGATACATACATTAATAATCAATCAACGGGTTAAGTTACTCGAGGGAGAGGTTAATCTACAATCGTGATTGCTCACATAAAATAATTGGATTTGAGGTTGATTTTTGCTAGATTAGTAAACTTGATTGAAGTAGAATGAAATCGTTGTCTTAGGATCCTTGTTTGAATCTTGATTTTCTTGATATTTTCTTGTTTGATATTTTATTCCATTAATTTGTTTTTAGACATAGGTTAATTAGATTCAATTCTCTCAATTCGGTCACCTAGATAAAATTAGTTAAATTAATTAGGTAGTTAACATTGTTCTAATTCACTAGTCTCTGTGGGATCGACCTTGATCGCCCTATCTATAGTTGACACCGTACACTTGCGGTATATGCTAGAAATAGACCATCGATCAAGTTTTTGGATAGAGTCCACGTACTAGACAACAAAAAACTTAGTGGATTTCAAATCCTCCCAAGTTGGAGTGGATTTGAAATCCACCAAAATGACTCCAAAATTAGTTCAAATGAAAACCATGGATTTCAAATCTTCATCCATCCAAACACTACCGATGAATTTGCTACTATGAATTTCAAATCCCTCCACAAATCCATCTATCCAAATGGTTAAAGTCTCAAAAAAAAAAAAAAAAAAGAGAGAAATAAGAGTTTTCATGTTTTGATTTAGTTACACTCTATGAATAAATAGAGAATAATTGGAATTTTGAGTCCTTGGCCATTATAGTTTTGCATCAATTCTAAGAATGTAGAACAATTAGAAATTACCACTTTGAATACATATACATCTACATTAAAATAATATTCCCACATGAGAAAATCATAATTTGAGAAAGACTAATTATTGACTCCTTTCAAATCATGGAAGCAATGGCCACTAGAGATTCCATTAGATCATCAATTTCAATCTAATAGTGGAGGGATATATATATATATATATATATATATATGTGTGTGTGTAATTCAGAATAAAAACAAAATTTGACTTGTTAAAATAAATTTAATTCATATTCATAGACAGTAAATCTTTTTCTCGAATTACATATGTGAAATGGTCCAATAAAAATACATACTTGTATGATAATTGGAATTTTGATTTTTCATGTCCAAGAAAAGTATGGTTGTTAAAATCATACTTGTATGATAAGGGATATGAAAATTGGTGGGGTGCCATTTTTATGCACTTTAATTTATATTTTGATGTGAGCAAAGATGAAAACAAATCTCCTTATGAATATAACATGATTAGAAATTAGAGTCAAAATATAAGTGATGTTTTATTTTAAAATGTGTATTATTATTATTATTTATTGGTGATATATATATATATATATCAAAGATGAGATTGAAAGAAAAAAGCAATATAATTGAGAATTTGAAGTGAGACAAGTGACAAGACAAATGGCTTCACCCCATAGTTATATCAACATTGTTGTTTGGTAAAATTTCACTTTATTTGCATTTATTTCATTAAACTTTCCATTGGACATTGAGAGCATGAGAGAATAAGAGAAAATATGACAAATGTTGATAATCCCATATATTCAACAAATGTGATTTTTTTTTTTGTGGATTTAGGAATAGTAGTTTAAAGAATGAGATTTCAAGAATAGTTAATTTCCCTTTCTTTGGTAACACATTAAAGATAAACAATGACTTTAAATGTTATTTTGTAGGATTCAAACAAGTAATTATTCCTACAAATTTGATGCAACTTGTAAGTAGTATAGCCATTTCATGGGAAAATAATTATTTATATTTTATTCTATCTTTTACTAAACCAATACAAAATGTGGATTTTCTTAAACTTACTAAATTTAAATAAAAAAAGGTAAATTAATCAAGATTTTTATTTTTTATAATCGATGATCGATTCACCGGAATATGAAAAAAATCTTGAAAAATCAGTAGAATAAATAGTGAAAAAAAAAATGGGCCAATAAAAATGGAAAAAATAAATGGAGAAAAAAGGTTGTACTCCCTCCGTCCCGCTCCAACTTGCCTACTTGCCATTTTCGTCCGTCCCAATAGAACTTGCCAAGCCCAAAATGGCAAAGAAATAACATTTTTTAATCAAAAAGTAATCAAAAAGTAACCAAAAAGTCAAAAAACAACAACAAAAAGTATAAAAAACATTTTTTTAATCAAAAAGTAATCTAATCAACTGCATTTTCTTAGGTTCCGTGTCCGGTCCAAGTAAGTAACTTGGACCGGGACAGAGGGAGTAAATACTAAAAAGTCCACAAATCGCAGGTGGTGGGCTGGCCTGATTCAGTTCCCACGTGCCATTGCTTTCTCTTCACCCCTCTTTTGTTTACTTTCACACTTACGAGCAAATCAATTTCATAACAATTAATTTACAAACTTAAATAAATGAAATGAAATTGGGACATAACTGTGTGTATGTGTGTTTTCTTTAAAAATTGAAATGGTTTAAGTTAATGGGACTTTTGATATGTTGCTAATGAACCTTTTAAGCTAACTAATTGATAAGACCTAAGAAATAAAACAATTTCCTTACTTTTAGAATTAACTAAGAATTCATTACTATTTTAGATCTTATATGTTCTTTCGAAAGGAGGGGAAAGAAAAGGATGAAAGATTATTCTACAAAATTTTATAAACTCTAAAAGAATACAAAGTATTGTTGATTAGGATAAAAGACAAGTTCTGCCAAATGGGCTCTTCTTTAATTGTGCACATAGTAGTGTGTATTACAAAGTGGAAACAGTGCTCAGAATGTGTAAGGAAAGTGAATGAGGGGCCAACATTTTCAAGATGGACCCTTTCATTAACCCTCTAAATTTTACCAATTGAGGGCCACACTCATCACATAACACTATCGTAGATGCTACACCTCATGAAATACATCGAAATGAAGTATATATACATGTATTATTTTACGAGGTGTAACATCGTCACACATCAAATGAAGTAAGCATTACTTCAAGATAGACCTTTGAGGGCCACCCACATCACATAACACTGTCGTAAATGCTACACCTTGTGAAATACGTCGAAATGAAGTATGTATGCACGCATTATTTTACAAGGTGTAACATCGACACACAAGGTAAGTTGCTTTAGTTTCTGAAATAGAAAAGAATGTGGGATAAAAAGAACAAGGGAATCATGTACAATCACCAACAAAGGAGGTTTCAGCAATCCCAAGGAGAAATTCAGAAACAGCCCTCTATAAGTGATGCACATATAAAGTGTGATATCAGAGAATGATGATCCAAAATCATACAACAATCAAAAGCAATCCTCTTTACCTTTTCTTCTCTGACAAAAACAACATGATAATCCCCCTTGTTCACACACAAACACAAGAGCTTTTCAGTAGAAACCAACAGAATAAAGAGATGATCAATGAAAGTTACAGGAGAGTCCAAATTTTCAAAATTGAATCGAATAAGGTGGGAGTGATCCAAGGCACGAGCTCTTTGCAGGTTTTCTTTTACTAAAGCTAGAAAAAGCTATGTCTCTATCTTTGCAATTCCCAACTTATTACACCCTCATCCATCTTACTAGTACCCTTTCCTTTTTCCATATCACAGTTATCACATTAAACGAAAAGACAAACAAGAACCCTGAATACGGACGACTAATGATTTCATTTCTTTTTCTAATGCAATTATGCTTAAATACTGTACAAATACAAGAGGTGTGGAGAAATATGTTAAAATACTCTATAATACTAGAAACTTCTGGTTGCTAAAATGAAACAAATTCATGAACTTCATGAAGATAGTTAACAAGGCTAGGGGGGAGCAAAGATTTCTCATCTAATAGAATCCAATACAAGAAACTCTAGACTGGGTCCCACATTTTCCAAAATCAGCTCTACCTAACCCCGCCTAGGTGCTAGACACCCAGTCTGCTACACAACCTGCAACTTTTAGAACATCGAGTCAGATAATAACTAGCTATCGACCTTCGTTTCTGAGGATAAATACAAGAAAGAATAGCCTCAAGAGCAGAAAGGTAAATCAACACAAGATGGCAACACAACTTAATGCATTGATTAAAAAAGAGAGCATCCTTCACATTTGATAACAACAAAATTTAAAGTAGCTATAGCTAACGTCAATTCTGGAAGCCAGAGGCTCCAATGAACCCTTAGAAATTACCAGTCCAATTCAAGTGACCCATTTGAGGTTGCTGATAGGCACCCACTTGCGCTCCAGGAGCTGGAGCAGCTACACCAACTCCCACATTACCACCAATGGCAGAGCCCATATGATGAGGACTAGCAATGGCAGCAGGCTGTGGGGAAGGATGGTACATGCCAGGGAATTGCATATGAGAGGATTGAGCAGCTGCTGCCGCTGCATTAAAAGAAGCATGGCCACTATGGGATGTCAAATAAGCAGGATGAGGTGTCTGCCCAGGCATGTTGTAATAAGATGATTGCAGACCAGGAATGTCCCTTGGGTTCATCCAAATTTCAGATGTCTCTGCCTGTATCATAAACAACGTTTAACAAAGTTCAGAATTGGTTGGTGAATTCATCTTCTTCCAGGAACTCCTGATAAATTGAGCGATTTAAATAGTGGAGTAATAATGTGAGTTTTTCTTGCAACTTCTTCAGGAGTTCATGATAGTTTAGGTTAAAAAATGCAATCATTAATGACATCATCACCTCACAATTTTAGGAAGTGTCCAATTTATGTGGATGAATAAAATACAAGAAGAAAAAACAATGGGCAAGTCTTGTGTGAGACCGTCTCACGGATCTTTTTTCGTGAGACGGGTCAATCCATAGCCCCCACTTAGCAATTCATATGAAGGTCTGTGGATATGGATTCAATTAATGGGTAATAAGGATCCGTCTCACGGAACTATCCGTGAAACCGTTTCACATGAGTTTTTGTGTTACTTCAGAGAAGAATCATGGTCCTTCCTCCACAATAAATGCAAGCAACATGATGTACTATATCATGAGCTCTTTGGACTGAGTTCCTTTAACGGATACACTTAACTAATATTCTATTCATAAAAACTGGAGCAAGAAACACCAAATCTAGCCTATAAACTATAATCCATTCCATAAAAGACAAATGATATTCAGATTACCTTTTGGTGGACCAACTGAGGTGTGCAAGTATAAAATGCAGCATGAAATGAAAAGAAAAGCAACGGAAGAGGGAGATGTTACCTGAGGGTTTGGTACATAAAGACTATCTTTATACTTGAGTCGAGATGAATCATCATGGCCTGCTGTGCTTGCAACAACCCCAGGATTATTGATGGCATAACCAGTTGGGTTAGTAAAATTTCCGAAACCAGTAGGACTACCAGTAGGCACAGACTTGAATTGCTGGATGCCATACTTCACACCGCTTGGGGTTAAATGGGAGCTATTTCCGGGCATCAGCAAGTAACTGCTACCATTCGAGGGATGAGGATAAGCCGTACTGTTAGAGTAACCAGGCACAGGCATTGGTGGAACATAGACAGGCGACAGGTACTGACGGTATGGCATAAGATTTGCATAATGGGATACATGAAGTTGGGGATACATCTGGGCAAGCTGTTGTTGCTGTTGCTGCTGTTGCACCATTGCAATTGTGGAAGCAGGTATAGCATTTGCCGTATGTGCACTGAGGACCTAATCAAATCAGCAGAGCAAACAGACCTTAAGGTTTGAATCTAATCCAGAATAAAGCCAAAAGATTTACTACTAGTTAATCAAACACTTAACCAAGCAAGAAAAAGATACTTGCTCTTAATTTCTACACAATATTGCAGACTTCAACTTACAGGCAGCCAGCTTACTGTAGCTTGTCTTTTAAATGATTTAATATATGATTTGCACTGGGAACTCCAATAATCTGTTAATCTCAATAAAAAATCTTACAAATAAGTCAACCAAAATCTACGTCTATGCAAACAGCATCAACCATATAAACAGTTAATTATGAAGTGATGGGGATGGATCCAGGTAAAAAGGAGGTGCACAAGAAGACTCATCAACCAACATGGTTTGAATCATCTGAGATAAAAGTATGGAGCTGCATAAAAGTGCATTGCTACGTTGCTGAGGAGAGCATGTTTGTGTGCATGGATGACAAGGCAGAAAAATACATGATTAATTATCTAAAAGCTTTCATTCTAACCTCTTGAGATGTTGGTAGACCTGGCCCTCTGACACTTTCATCAACAATTGGGCGGAAGTAAGACATATCATAAGCCATCTGTGGGTCATATCCCTACATGTAGTAATAATAACACAATCAAGATGTAAAACACCGTGTGTGATCATACAAACAAAACTATTGGTGTAAAAAACAGGCTGCACATATTTCAGTGTCGGGTAAGATTCCTTGAGAACTATACAAGGAAACATCAGACAAGACTAACAATCAGCTTTTGAAAAGTAATAGAAAACAGACTCACCGAGAAGCTAGGTAATTCAGAAGAATCTTGCTGCTGTAATGATTCCGGAGTGTAAGATGGGCTATTGCGTTGTACCAAGTCAACATCAGCATACTCATTCAGATTTTGTGGACGTGGAGACTCTTTCTTCTCAGTCACTTGGCGATCAGAAACTTCACCTGAAGCAGGAGAATTGGAACCTGAACTTCGGACAGTCTCATCCATCATCTCTAACTGTTTGCTACCAGCAGGCTCATCTCCTGAAGATTCAGGGGCAGAGACTGGAACACTGCAAAATTACACTGATTAGTCATTTCTACTGGGACTCAAATTCACTATATATAAGTTGTCCACAAGAAGCAATGGGACAACTCATTGAACATCTATGAGCTATCTAACTCTGTCAGCTACAATATAACAATACTTGAACATTTTAATTTCATCCTCCCATAAATAAATAAATAAAAAGACATCTAGCACAGTAGGATAACAACCTTCCAGATACTTCGGTAGAAAGTTCTTCTGCACCATTAGCAGTCACACCTACCAAATTTGCAGCAGTGTCCAATTCAGATCCCAAACTGCCAAAGGTCAGCCGACATCTGTCTGTCTCAGACACACGAATATGTGGAGCTATAATCACGTTATGATTTTCAGAAAGCTTCAATCGTGACATATTATCTAGTATCTGAGCTGCCTCCTTTTTCGAGTCTTCTGGATTATCTGCAGGAGGGGAGACAGTTTTTGCAGGAGCCCCAATTAGCCCAGGACCATTTGCACTAGGTTTCACACTTGATTTTGGCTTCCATTCTTTATTGGGCTGAGACGCTACACCAAAAAAAGTAAAGTAAATTCTCAGCCAAACAATTAAAAGCAGAGCAATGTTAAAGTGCTGCTTAGACTGCATGCTGTGTATGATAAAGAAAATAACCAGCTCTAGTAGGAGGTAGCAGCAATCTTGACAACTTTGACCGTGGTGACCTAAAAAGAATTCTTGGTCATTAATAAAAAACTGGTGTCACGTTATCTGGATCAGATCATATTACCACCAAAATTACATATATTGCTTGTAGTTTGAGGTTTTGTTAAAAATTTAAAATAAATCCCAAGTGAAACAAAGTACAAGATAACTAATTTATCATCCCTAGTCAGCTGGTCTAGACAAAAATGCCAACATCAAAACTAACAAGTCGTGTTGAAGATATGTTAAACCAATGCTCAAAACCAAAATAGAATTAAATTCTCGTTTGAGTATTACAGGAAAACACAGACAATTTGAAAAAGCTATAAACAAATCCTGTTTGAAGACAAAATACCTATCGTACCTTTCTGGTGACCCATGACTTGATGAGATCTGCTACTATATGCATTGCTTGAAAATGATCTGCTCGCAGGCAGACTAGATACAGCAGGCTCAGGTGTCATATTTTGGCTTGATTGTTCAGTTTTCGGTATAACATTGAATGATCGTGCTGACTCCCGTGAGTGACCCTCTCGTCCAGATTGTGTATTCGGCAAAGAAGTACCCTGAGATGACGAGGGCGGCTTAGCAGAATTTTCAGATAACTGACGACGAGGTCCCACAACTCCAACCTCCCGCCTAATGGCCCCAACATTAGCAGCAGGTCTAGAATGAGGGGATGGTACATGAACAGGATCTGACGAGGATGAATAAAGACCAACAACAGAACTGCTTGAAGAATTTGCCGAATGTTGTTGAGGATTATTAGCCTTTATTTGTGCTCGCGAAGTAGCAGCTGCAACTGGAAGGCGCTTCTCCCCAACCATTTCTTTCCTTTCATTACCAACGGATGTAGAATCCCTTGATTGCCTTGGTTGGGAATCAACATGACTCTTTAGAGCTTGAGATGAATGTTGACCAACTGGAGGCTCATGGTATCCAGAAGTGTTGGTTGAATTTCTGTGAAAGCCAAATCTCATAAAACTATTCATGCCACAAAATGCTTGCTTTCATAAATTCAGTTTTGTGAACAAACTCCTTCCTTTCTTAATTTCATGTGTGTGCACTGGCATATAGGTGTAAGGGACATATAAAATTCAGTAAAAACGAAGAATCAACAATCAACAAAACATAACAGGTACCAGTCATCAATCCCCAAGAATTGAGCAATGATTCAGCAATAATTAATTAAAATCCTCCTAGTCAATAATGCAAAGGATAACAACAGCTACCTATATAAAGTAATACCTACTTCATGAAAGCCAATTTTTTTACAAGTGAGCCTACCCAGCAGTTTGAATGAAGCATATACAGGAGAGCAAAAGAACAGTCATATATTAAAGAAAAGCGGAAGTTGGTTACTGTACCTCTTTACAGAACCACCAGATATCACCCCTGCACTACTGGAAGTCGAACTTTGGCCAGGTTTTAAATCTGCACTGGTATTCTGATTAACTCTATTGTCTCGAACAACACGGAACTCTCTGCTGGCTCCTGCATCTAGTTAAACGACATACAACAATGAAGTGAGACCATACAGCAACATGGAAAATGCAGATGTATCCTTAAATAATTAAAATTTTACATCTAAAAGCAAGAATCATAATTTTATTCACAACTTTTAATGGTCTCATCTCCATGAGGCTGTGTTTTCAAGTAGTTCTTTACTTTTGATTGTTAGCTTATAAGCCTAAAATATTGTGGAAAGTAAAACAATAGAAGAAAAGTCCAGCAAACCATGGGCATAATCTTTTAGTTTTAGTCACAAGCACAAAATATGTTAAGTATGGCCTAGGAGACGGCAGTCAGCAGTAAGTCAGCCAAACAAGCAGTAGAAGGCTAGAAGCACACTCAAAATGCAGCATATGGATCTAATGTTTTAGTGCTAGTAAAAAGTAGGTGTCATGAGCTAAAATTGCCACAAAAAGACTATATAACAAAGTAAGTAAATCAGTTAGGGCACAATAACAGAGGTCTGGTTTGCAACAAGATGGATGGATACTTTCCCGACGCATAATTACATAGACATATTCCTTCCAACACTCAAGCAGTTCTTTACAGGATACAAAGTGAATTGTATACCCTTCTAGAGTCAAAAGATATTTTCAATTACCATTTAACAGTAAAAATGTCATTCATAAGAAAATCAAACAATCTAGCTCTGCAAGTGCTATGAGAAAACATAACTTCCTAAGCTCATGAAAGCTAATGAAAATGACAATATTAAAAAATATGAGCAAAATTTTCAAGTGGAACTAGTTCTTTTATATCCAGTAAGGATCATTATATGGAGTTCTTAACTGCTTCCCAGGAGGAATAGATAGAATTCACAAGTCATAGGAATCTAAGAACAAGAAACTTTTTAAGGAAATCATATTACCAGATGCAGCATTTCGACCGGTTCCACCTCTTCGACTATTCCGATCAGAATTAGCATTATGCTTCACTGGCACACGTACAAGATCAGTGCTTTTATTAGAGTCTGCAACAACAAAACTCCTGTGTACTGAATTTTGAGGCTGCAAACAGAAGAAGGACAAGTTTATATACACTATGCAGGTATTAAAACTTATAGGAACTTCAATTTCGAATCCAACCATCCCAATAGGCAACATCATGAGTTCTTCTATCTAATAGATTGATGCATTAAGATCAAAGACATTAATATAAATCCACAGCATAGAAGCATTATATTTCAACAGAACTTAACAATTAGTAACTAGAAATTTTTAACAAAAGAGCATGAGATGAATATGAATATAAAGGAAGCTCACAGAATCTTTGCTCAAAAATGTAAATGGAAAAGAATTAATAACCAAAACACACCTCTTTTTTCCTGTCTCTTTTTCTCTTCACCTCATGAAATGGATCTGCATGCGAATTAACAGGGTAATGTGGTGAAAAATGAACCATAAGGTGAGCACAAGAGAACATGAGATAGCTTTTACATACAACATACTAAATCAGCTAAATAGGAAAAGGTGTGGTCCTGGTGAGGAGTTTACAGAGCAGAACTTAAAAAAAAAAAAAAACTCTCAACTAAAATAATAATGCTGAGTCTGTAACCAAAATGGCAAAGGCCTCAATGAGTAACATTTCTAAAACAGATGTAAGGTTAACTTTACTTCTCAGTACCATCAGGCAGTATATTACCCAATGGTGATAGTAAACCCATCTTCTGCCATTCCAGTTAAAGATATCAGGTCCAAACTCAATGTACACATTTTGCACTCTGCTTTTCTGCTTCCTCAGCAATATTACAAAGTTGCAAATGTTGAATGGTGAGATTGACTGCCAAAGCCTATAACTCAAGTAACCCCACTCTACTTCAATTTATAAAAACAAAATAGGTAATCCAAAATACTCTTCTATAACTGCTATTACATATGGTGACACAATGCTTAATCCAAGAACTCGGTTCTGCAAGGTCCTTGACAATCACAACCAATGACAAGTGAAAACGGGATTGAAGTTTAGACGGCACAAACAGCAAGATTTCATTATAACCTATCTTTATTCTATTTACATTGAAAAGCAACCACATACCATCATTACTCACTACACCAATACTTTCCTTAATCATTAATGTATCAACATTAACCTCTGTCCCTCCAAATCCCAACTTCAATATGGAGGGAAAACGCAAGAATCCCACCCCAATAAAACAAAACGGCAACAAATATCGCGATACAGAGATAAAAGAAAATACTTGCAAGAACGTGGACCTTGATTAAGTAATTTCTGGGCGGTTTCGTTAGGATCCATATTGGTCTCTTTCAGCGCCACGTAAATATCAGCATCAGAATGGTTCCCCACAATTTCTTTAATCGATTGTATAGTTCTCCGCACACCCGCCGATAAAACTTGCGCCCCGCCCTCGATTCTGGAACCAGATACCATCTCCAATCACCGATCAAAAAGGATCAACAGTCGAAACACAAAAGCAGCAATTCGTTTTCACAACAACCGAAATAAATGTATCTGGTAAGAAGCCTAAACCGAGGAAACTAGGGTTTTCAATTGAATGGAGTTTTGCATTGGGAGCAAAGGAGAACGGCTGAGAGAAAGAGGAAGAGAGAGAGGGAGTGGGGTTTGGGAGCGAGGGTTTTGAAAATGAAATTAGGTTTTTCACTAATGGCGAAAATTTTGGGGGAAATTTAAATATTAAATATTAATTGAAAATAGCAGATGAAATTTACCGAAATGCCCATGTCATTCTTTATTGATTGATGATCATGAATTCATGTCATGATTATTTGGTAATTATCAATTACTAATCAATTTTCATCAACCTGTCAAAGATATTGCCATAATTTGCAAATTACTTGAATTTTGTAACGACTATAAAAATGTCTAAAATATTGTTTTAATCTACATAATTATGACCCACTTTTAAGTACAATTATTATTATTATTATTATTTTAGTTGTTTGAGATTTTGAGCGTTTATTTATTTTTTATTTTATTCTATTGGGCATTATTTACTAAAATATTTTAAGTATAAATATTTTTGTAATTGTGCTCTGTATGTTAAAATTCAAGATATAATATTGATAATTTAAATGAGTTGCTTGTGGGTGAACCTATTTTAACCTATATACAATGCTTGCAAACAATAATTTATTTTCCATTGTATTTTGTTTGTATTTTTTAAAATAATTATTCAAAAGTTCATTTAAATTTGTCAGCCAAATACAAAAAATATTGTAAAGGGCTTGATTGACCAAAAGCCCATCTCAAATATTTTACATATTAATCATTAAAATGGCTGATAAAAAAACTCAACATAATCTCATTTAGCAAACATGCAATAAGGATGAAGATTAGTAAATATACACATTTTATAAGCTTATGCCCTATCAAATATCAATCTGGCTGCTATATTTCATTTTTGTAGATGAAAAGCAAAAGCATTGGATAAATACAATCACTAATAATCTATGGTTGGATTGATATATTGGCTAATACAAACAAACACACCATAAAATGTATTCATTCAACCATTTACACAGCTTCAAATTAAATTCTATTCTCCACTACCAATGAGCTTTTCAGGCTTTCAATCTATATGTGATTCACAAAAGTCAGACAAGCTCAGATGACTAGTGTGTGAAACTTGTGCAGAAAACAGTGGAGAAAACACAGCACTATGGGATAATATATGGGAGCCTGCTAATTAAAGAAAGAATTCAAGAAAATGGGCAGAGTTTTCCCTACTTTGGGTAGCAAATCACAGGTATTGCTGTTGAATCCGTGCTCGGTTCTCTTCCCACCATAACCTTGCTTGCATTTCTCCAAATTTTTCTCGACTGCATCGTTTAATTTCAAGTTAGATTCAAACAATCTTGAGCAAATTCAGTGATAATCATAAGGTGGACGCTTAGAACAAGAAGTACAAGAGTCCTAGCACATAGGTTCCCTCTCTTTCTCCCTAATTTATCAGTATTTCTGATTTCATCAAACATCAAGTCATTATTAGGTTCTTTCAGTTAGGAATACAAGATCTTTATTGACTAGGATTCACCATCACAGAATAATAATCATATATATGGAAAGAATAACCTACCTGAATCTCACTCTTCTAAGCTCTCGAGCACCACCTGGCAAAGCTCTGACAGTAATATAGACTCCAGGCTCATCTTCCTCGACCCATTCACTTTCTAAATCACTAGCATTGCTCATTGACAGTTCTCCTGAGTGGTCGATCTCCCTGGAAGAACTTGATCGTGCAGAAGCATCTATGGATGAAGTCTCGGTTTTTGCAGCGCTCGTGCTGGAGAGCTTTGGGGTTGAAGTAAGACCACCTGACTCACGAACAGGACAAGATTTAATTGGATGGTGCTCTACTGAGTTGGACAATGAATGACCAACTCCTGCTGGGCGACGAAAATGGCGGGGTAGATGCTCTTTGTTTAATGGCGGTGTCACGGGGCTGTCCTCAGCAGATTCAAGCTTCGAGCTCTGAGAGAAACAAATTGTCTATTAAGCATGCTTACAAAGTACAAACAACTAGAAGAACCAGAAGCATAAGGGATCCTAAGTTGCAACATTAAGTTTCATCTCCTAATCCAACTGTGAGATTATTACCACATGTATTTTAGTTCAGTTTCTGCTTAAGTTAGTGGACTGTTAAGTGGGATTTTTAAAAATATACGAGGCAATGTATTTGGAATAGGAGATGAAACATGGAGATGGAAACGAGAATTGAAGATTCCATCTGAACTAGGAGTAAATAACTACAACCAATCAAGGCAAGCAAACGAAGAAGGTAAGTTTTTCCAACAATGGTAGGAAAACACCCATCATTCATGTTGCCAAATGTGTGAAGCCTACCTCATCTTCAGATTGTGGTGAAGTTGGCAGTGGTACTTCATGATGACTGAACCTCTGGACATTGTATAATTCCATTACTTTGTCATAGTTCTCCCCCCACCAACGTTGAGCTTGCCACTTGTTAAAAATATCTCGGCTGTAAGGACCACCCAGAGGATGTCAGCAATTACAACATTTCACGGTTGCAAATAAAGAAGTACAACATATCATGCTATGTATTGTAGAACAGTTTCATATCATTTTACAACAAAAGGAACTAAGTATGAAATGGAATCACATACTATAAAAGCATGGGACCATCCACACCCCATGATTACAAAACATAAATAAATTCAAAAAGATTAACATTACCCTTATTGTATAAGTTATTTAAAAAAACTAAAATACCCTTTAATTAATTATGGGGTGTGTTAAGTGTTGGTGGGAGCATGGGGTGTGGTCCGTGTGGATAGTCCCATGCATCGTAAAAGCAGCCGGGGAAAATATTTTTTAATCTCAATGTAATGTATTGGTTCCTTCCCATCCATTCCACTCTTAATAGTTGTCTTCTTCTCCTCAACTTAACTTTAAAAAAAAAAAAAAAAAGGATTGCAGTGCGTACATCGTGCAAATTAATAAGAAAAACATCATAGTTAACAAAGATGAAATGCATATGACGAACTAGATGTGTCCCTATGTATTTCAAGAAGCCAAGAGTGCCGTAGAAGGATCACATAAGCTGATGATGACTTGATCAAACTAGATTCCTTGAACTTAATACACAGCTAAATGATGAAAACCAAGGCTTTGGGAAGTTTATGACTAATGTCAAGTGCAAAAACTGGCTTGAACATTCCTAATACAGCCAGAAAAGATAAATGTTCTGCACAATTTGTAGGTTCAAGTTGGAAAGGTATACATAAATTACAATACTACAAGTAAGATGAATTAGTCCTCTATCCTAGTTACAGCCCAATTAGAAGATTATCTATATCTTCAAATATATATAATAGAATCCAAGGCCCTGAGACATGTTTCTATTGTCAGATATTCATGGCCATGTTAGCATACATGTCTCAGTTCACTACAATGTTTAATATGTTGTGATCTCTGCACAATCGAACGATATTTTTTCCATTCATAAATGTGACAAGAAAATGATACTCTATTCAGTACAGAACAGGACCCTCATGTCTACCTTGTGAAAGTCAGATGAAATGTCTCAAAAAAATTACCAAACATTGAAAAAATAAAATCTCAGAATTGTTTTGATCTTTAACCATACTCATCACCTTGTAATTAACAATTCAACGACATCCGAGTAATAAAATAATTCTGAGTACTTTGTAGAGATTAAAGAATCAGACCAACTCAGTGTTCAAAGAAAAAACAGAAAGACACTAGTAAAGACAGTAAAAAAAAGAGCATCACAATCTGATCCTTCATGGCTTTTCATTCTTTTTCCTTCTTGTGCTTTAAGAGTAATAATTTTCCAGTTATTAAACAACAAGAGGCAGCCCTCCCCCGTACAAAATATCTCTAAATCCTGATGTAGTTTCATGTGGAAAGTGACTAAGCTTATTTGAATTAAATAATGCAAAAGTCAAGAAGCCAATTGTTCCAAGGCCCATCACTTTTCAAAGGGGCCACCTCCATAAATTGGGGGGACAGTGTCACCCAGTGTGGCTTCACATGCCCCATTCAATTCACCCACATTACTGCACATTTAAAAAAAAAAAAACACACACACACACAAACACAAGCCAGCCCCCATGGGTAAAGCATGCAGTGAATGATACGAAAATCCGGAATTCGAACCCTCTTGGGACAAAAGATCAAATGCCCACATTGAGTGGGAGTAAACTGTGGCCACTTCAGGTTTACTTGGAGGCCAAACCACTCTCCTATGACTTATCTGACAAAACTTGGATATTTGAATTTTTTTAAAAAATTAAAATGGCCCTCCAAGTTATCAAGACAAAGACCCATCAGCATCAATGTCATGAAACCTCATTAAACTTCACCTTCAAACACATCACAACTTTCAGATCGAAAAGGGTTCTCCAATCACTATTGGGACAGTACAGAATTCATTATCCAAATTAACTGCAACCAAGAAAAAACAAACCAGACAAGTTGCAGCCAAGAAAACAAACCGAGCCCACATCTCTAAGTGCATTTAGATACAAAATTCTTCAGATTATAGAGAATTAGCCCGTGGATATCATCCTTTAGGATGGGAAATTGCTAGCAAGTTATTAATGACAAATAGCTCAAATTGCAAATTTGTTACCTGAATCGAATCCTCTTCAGATCATTTCCACCTTGAGGCAAAGAAACGAATGTAATTAACACCCCTGGTTCAACTTGAGCGATCCACTCCTTCTGCTCATCTTCCTCCATAAACACCGACTCAGTTCTGCCGCTAACCGAAGCCGGCGTAGCCGAGCCGCTGGAGAAGGCTTTCAGCTTGGCCTCCAGCTCCTTTCCCCGTAGCCGTGGTGTGGAGCTTGAGCTGCCCGCCCTTCTATATGAGCCGTAAAACCTCTCCGACACAGAGCCCGCGTCCGAGTCAACGTAGGCCGGGCCTCGATCCTGGCCCGACGAGCCCGAACACGGCTTGCAGTTCTTATACGCGCCTGAAGCCTTCACTGCCATGTCCTTGATCTAATTCACACACGAAGAGAACAGAATATGCATAAAAATCACTATTAAATTGAAAATCCAGAACAAGCTGACGAAGAATGTGATGAAGAAGAGTGAATGTCTACCTGGGCAGTGAGGGCTTTAATAGCTTGCTTAGTAGAAGGAGTAGCGGCGTTGTCATCGTCCTCCGGCGGCGGCTGCTGGCGGAGAGATCCGTTGGTGTTCAGCTGCTTCGAGCAGGCTATGCAAGTCAACATTCTACTCAGAAACGAAAAGGTCACAAATTTGAGAGCCCGGAACTTCAGAAAGTGGAAGAACAGTTGTACGGTGAGGCCTTAAACTCTGCTATAGAGGACATCTGCACAAGTTGGTGGGGGAGGAAAAGCGTGCGAGCGTGTGTGTGTGAGTGAGAGAGAGAGAATGGCCCTTCGAATGGAGAGTTGGGGGGTGATCGAGGAGGCGTTTAATGGCAGAAACATAGCGTAGAGAACATAGGTTATGCAGCGTAGCAGATCAAGAAAATGGGAATTGAATATTCTATTTCCTCTTCATCAGTCACGCAGAACACAGGTGGAAAAGAGTGAGAAAAACGCACAAGTACACACTTTCTCCCAGTTTCTCTCTCTTCATTCAGGTCTAGAGAGAGAGTGAGCATAAAAAATGGAGGGGGAAAGGATCAGTCACTGGATCAGAGAAGCTGTTAAGATTTGTGGGGTTATCGATGCCGAAGAGGTGGTAGAAGAGGGAGTGCCAATAGCAATTCTGTATTTTGGGATTTTCAACATTTTTTTTATTATCCAATAATTGCTTTTATATAACAATAATCTAATATGTATGTATAAATTATACTCGGTAAATTAATGAGTTTTATTATATTATTATAAAAAAAATTAGGAAGTTATAGAATAAATTTCTTATCATCATAAATTGGGTTACAAAATTTTGGGTTAATCGTACTAGCCCCACCAAATTATCAACAATTTTCACTTCAATCATCTTTTTCTTTTTCTGCATTGATATATAAATTATACGGATTCAAATGAGTTTTCCGATCATTTTCACTGAATTTTGGCATATAACTTTCGTTTGACTTTTTTTGTAAGCTTGTCCAAACAATTGAGTTGTTGTATTCTCATTGTTTTGATTAAAAAAAAAAAAAAACTTTTACAATATGTCACATGTCAAAATCTATTGGAAAATGTTTGAAAAAATAGTTTGATATTTAATTGTCAAATCCGTATAGATTATAATATATTGGTGTTGTGAAAAGGTTCGATAATTTATGTACAAAATTATTGATTGCAATTAACTAAACTTTTCAATATCTTTAGCAATGGTATCTTGAAAAAATTGAACCATGAGACATTGTTGATTTTTCATAGTTGTTGTCTTGATTAAATAATAACATGGCTATTAATTCTCAACAATTATTTAAAGAGTATTTGTTGAAGTGTGAATTCAAGCTTGCTAAAAGTGAACATAGTGTTGCCATTAATAAAAGTTAAGCAAAAGTGCTATAATTTTGTGCATTATGCAAACATTTATAGCCTACCTGAATTA
Source organism: Scutellaria baicalensis (assembly GCA_005771605.1). Classification (NCBI taxonomy): domain Eukaryota; kingdom Viridiplantae; phylum Streptophyta; class Magnoliopsida; order Lamiales; family Lamiaceae; genus Scutellaria; species Scutellaria baicalensis. The sequence continues at coordinate 77,057,323 of CM016721.1, forward strand.
TTACATTTTATATTATGAGTTCTAATTTTTACATTATTTTGGGACATTATGCGTGCAAATTAATACTATAATTAAACTATGCTTCGTTTATTATTAAATATATTTTCCCTATTGGGATTCGTTTCTTTTGAATATTTAATTATATCTCGACTAATTTGCAGGAAATAGATATATCTTGTATGAAATAAATCTACAACTTTTAGATAAATCATTAACAGTATTTTTAATTTTTTTAGCAAGGTTATTTTGTTGGAATAATTGTTTCACATTCCTCTTTAATCTGTACACATTAATAATAGATAAGAATTCATATAAGATTATATTAGGTACGAATATAATTTTAGAATTATCAATGTGATAATAATTTGCGAGTAATATGATTTAAGACTATTTAAACAGGTCATGAATACTTATTTTTTAGAAAATAAATACATTTTTTATAAAATATATGTAGAATTATTTTTTCAAAAAAACCTAATCAAAAACCATTTAAAGCAATTATAGAAATGGATCTCAAACTAGTCGATAACATGTTGAATAAAAAATTTAAAAAAAAATTAGAGCTTTGTATTCCAAAAAATGAATCAAGTGAATAAATGTTCAGTGTGACCGTCTGATTTGTTGCCTGCAACAATTTATCAATATTTAAAGCATATAATAAATGTTCACTTAAGTTGTGTGGGAAACATCAATTTAAACATTATCACATCAAAATTGATTTGTACATGTTGATAATAAACTCGATTAGTGTTTCTTTATTAGTATTATTTTTTCACATCAATTTATAAGATTTTTAAGGGTATGTTTGGAACGGGTTTCCGATGACAGAATTTTGGATTTCAAAATCCGAAAATATGTTTGTTTTCAAATTGAAGTTTGGATTACAAAATCCTAACATAATTATTACTACCTATATTTAATCATTCAATCATTACAAAATACATTTTTTCATAATAAAATATCACATCAACCCAACTTTTTACAATAAAATATAATATCAACCAACTTTTTTCTATTTGATTTGACATATCTATATATATATAAAAAGAAGACCGTCAATAAAATAGCAATAACTAATTTCTCCTCCCAAATTAACATACTATAAATAGAAAGAAAATAGTTATAAGAAATAAATAAATCAAAAATAAAAAGATTTATACTTTTAAGGGTCCACTAGGTTAGACTATACCTATAAGTAGGTAGGTTATGAAGTCTATTTTATCTTTTTTCTCTATTTCATATAAATTATATTATTTAAATTAATTATTTTTTATTTTAGATTTTGTTTTAGTTTACGAAAAATATAAATTTATATTTACATTTTGGTGCAAAATTTAAGATATTAATAACAATGAAAATATTTTAGTATAATTGTTTGATATATTGAATTAGCTACGTTATTAATACATATCAAGATCTTTTAGTTATTTGATGAAATTTATATATTTTCTTTAAAGATATCTATAATTGTGAATGCAAAAGAATTATTTACTAACACATTTGTTAATAAGTAGGAATCAAAAAACATAATAATATATTAATCTTGATACTTATATCTATATTAATTTGTAACATGCACAACATATCTTTATGAATTAACACATTTTTTAGATATCAATTATCGTTTATAAGATATCAATTATCGTTTATAATAAATATTTCTCAATACTAAATTTGATTCAATTTATTTTAAGTTACAATATTAATGGGTACGTTTACAAAATTGATGTTTATTTAACAACTTCATATTTCAAATATAGAATTTAAAATTAAAATTCATTGTTACACATAGATATATATATACATTTATATATTATTGTTTACTTTTTAAATTATAATATTATTTAAGATGTGACACATTAAAGATACATAATTAAATTCTTATTAATATATAATTTAGGTTAAGATAATATTATTACATTATAGTATTAAAACATTTAAAGCTAATCAATTACATATTACAAACCGTGCATCGCACGGGTATACTACTAGTACAATATAATCCTACCTTACTAAATTCTCAAACAAACATACATTTTCACTACTCACCTTTACTACAAAATTCAGGATTTCAAAGTCAGGTTTTCTCCAAACCCACTAAAACTTCTCCCAAACATACCCTAAGAGTTTATTAGCTTGTAAAAAGTTTGGTACACATGCATGATACATTATTCATGTTATAGAAATATTTAAATATTTTTTTAAGTAAACAAAATATCATTTTATTTTTACCAAAAACATCAAATACACAAAATAAAATACTAACCTTTCACGAAATTGTAAAACTCAAGGCGAACTTATAAATTTACTAAAATAAATAATAAACTTATTTTCATTTTACAATATAAATCAACGTTAGTTTTCTAATTTCGGGTATATTCATTCAATTCACCCACATTGATTACCACTCTATTAATCAAAACAAAATTTAAAAAAAATGAAAAATTGACAGTACGATGTTGTTCACTCAATCACCAATTCCATCTAATTCTTATTATAAATAAATCTTACACTCACAACAATAATATCATCAATATCAATATATACAACTGCATCAAAGTATCCATTAATATACCATTCACATAAATTAAATTATATAATATAGGAGAAGATTCTTGAGTATCAAACATGTAGTGTAGCTAGTTGTGCCATTTTTGAATCATGGAATTCATAGGAAAAAGTAAAGTAAATATTAAATAAAATTGATCGATATGTAAAATATTGGAATGGATCTTGACATGAGAGTAATGAATGAACATAGTAGCCGTTGAGTAATTCACGTGAGAAGGTTATGATTTTTCTCATATTTAAACTATTACTTTGATGGGACAATTTTAATTAATTGCTTTCTTGATCCAACCACATGGCCAACCCCTGTATTTTAGGATCCCCACCCCCACCCTACCCCACCCCACCCCCACTTTGAATATTCCGTTTTATTACATTTACTGTTTTATCTTATACGTGTTCAGTTGATTTTAGAAAAAAAAAATGCATGTTCTCCTAGGTTTATTACGCTGGATTTTGATCCACAATTTTTCTCCATTTGTTTGTCAGCCCTTTGCATTTAGAATTGTCAATTCTTGATCCACTGGCCTATACCGACATGTAAATGTTATTATCTTTTATATTTTTATTATAAGTTGGTATCTTCGACGATCAATTTTTCAACTTATGATCATCTTAAAGTTTAAAGTATGATATTATAGTTTGATATCAGTAGAAATAAGCGATTTCGAATCAAAATACTCAGAGATTTGTTAAAACGTTGAGGTTTTTTTTTAAATAGTTTGGTTATAATTTTCAATAATAATTTTGGAGCCTATTTGATATTTTAATCAAACTTTGAGGGTGACAAATGTTATTTATATATTTAAAAAAAAAAAAAAGACATTTACCTATATGTTGGGTAAGTCGACAAAAAAATTGGATTTTTTGAAATATAGGTGTCTATAATATAAAACTAGTACTCGCACCGATATAATGTTGGTAAATGTTAACTAATTGATAATATAGTGTGAGTAATCTTAGTATATAGAAAACTATAACATTTAATGACTAAAAAATCTAAATTTACTAAAGATAATCCAATTCACGACAATATATAGATATTATACACATTCAATTCAATAATCTATGATTAATATTAAAAACAAAAGTATCAATCATGATCTTCAAATCAAAATTGGAAATTTTGTCTGCAAAGTTTGTAAGATTCTTTTAAACTTATTTATAAACAACATTTATAGTCGAAACATTTTTTTTTATGATCTATGTTACAAACTAATATTGTCAGTCATTTAAATTAAATATACTAAAAGAGTTAAAAAAGAATTAAAAATCAAATTCAATTACTTAAATTAAATACATTTGTGTGTGAGAATGTATACATAGAAACAATGTACAATAAAATTAGAAATCTTATGTAGGAACTTGATGCAAGCATTGTCAAGTATATATTTCCAATTAACCTTTTATTTTAAAACAAATTGAATTAGAAAAGTATTTTTAATTAATATCGTTTAACATCAAAGATGACATATAAATATTCCATTATAAGTATCACGTAAATTTATCAATATAGCATGATATTGATCATTACAATTCAAGCACAACACAAAATTGAAATGTACGCAGTAGTAGTGATCATGATGATGACAATATAATTAGAAACTAAGCATATAATTTAAATAATCAGCTGAGCCATTTAATGTGCACTCTCATATAAAAATATACGAAGTCCTAAGTGCAAATAAAAGACAACAAATTATTTGATTATGAGATATTTATAATTGTATATTTAACAATATCTTCAATTCATAATTAAAATATATCGATAAAGAATAAAATATTTACTGATATTACATATTTGAAATATAAATATTAATTTAAAAATATTTAGGATGACATATAATTTAGACCAAAATACTTATTATATATATGCATATGTATATACACACATATTTAATAGTGTTATATTTATTTATTAATTTACATTAAATATGATATAAATTATCATCATGCAAGTTAATATTTAATATTTAAATTATTGTTTGAACATCTATAGCTAGTATTTAAGAAATTATCCAATAAAAAGTAATTTAATTAATATCAATAAAATGAGAATAAACTGATACTATATTTATATTATTAAATCAAATAGATTAAAGAGTAAAAAATGCAAATAAAAAAAGTTGTTGACGTGACACTTCCAAATATTAATTTTAAAAAAATGCATAGGATGATATTTAATTTCACACTAAATACATATTATATATATACATGTATGTATATACACACATGTTTAATAGTGTATACTTATTTATTAATTTATATTAAGTACGATATCAATTATCCCTAAACAAATTAATATTTATATTGAAATTATTGTTTGGACAATATCTATTGTTGGTATTTAAGAAATTATTCAAAACAAATTAGCTTAATTAATATTAATAAAATAAGAATAAACTAATACAATATTTATATTTATAAATTGAATGAATTAAATAATAAAAGATACAAAATAAAAAGAAAAAACAATTGTTGATGTGACACATTTTAAGGGGAAAATGATATTTTTGTAAAAATCTTCAACTTTTCCTCTATTGTTAATTTGTTATAGTATAGAAATATATAGTTGGCCGAACATTTGTCGCGATTTTGCGATTTTCAACAATTTTTACAAGAAAATAAATCTGTAATGAGAAAATTTACAACTTCCACGCTCCATATCTCGTGTTCTTTCTTCATTTTCGATTTCGACTAAGTGTGTGAGTTTGCAAAGTTTTTTTTTAAGGTGTGTTAATGGAGTAAGAATTTTTTAGTGTGGTGAAGTGAAGAAGACGGGTGTAATATGGGGTGTGTATAGTAGTTATAGAGTGTGGATGTGTATAAAATGTGTTGTTTATATTTTTATTATATTTATTAAAATGATTAGTAAATAATAAGGGTAGATTGGTCTTTATATAAATAATTTTATTTTTTATTATTTTAATGGGGTGTGTTTAGTAATGTGTGGGGTGTATAGTTTGGCCCTTTAAAAAATATTATGTGTTAGAGAAGAGATTATTTATTTTAGGCAAAAACGTTTATGCATCCCGACCCGCGCGTTCACACGCCTCTACGCGCATAGAACTCGCGCTGAAGCTCACCCAAGTTCGCTCAAATAGACCTACATTTATGTATAGTTAGACATACATTTATGTTATGTTAGATCTGACCTACCTTATGTAGGTAGGTATGTCTAACATAACACAAATGTAGACCTAACTATACATAAAAGTATGTATAATACAATGTAATGGTACATGTGGCAATCTATGTTTTAAAAACAATAATTAAAGTATGAATTTTGGGCAGAATAGTAGACCTAACATAACATAAATGTAGGTCTAACATAACGTAAAGGTAGTCCTAACATAACGTAATGGTAGGTGCCAAAATTCAAAAACCAAGCGCAAAAAATAAAATGTATGAAATCTGGGCAAATAGGTAAGTTTAACACAACTTAAAAATAATGTCAAGGTAGGTCTAACATAACCTATCGATAAATGCAAAATTTCAAAAATCATGTGAGAAAAAAAAAAAAAGGACTCTCTGACCCGGATCCGACCTGAATGCATGGATCTGAGATCCATACACCTGATTCATATGAGACTTACTCTTTATTTTACTTTTTTCACAAACTTTTTGCACATACCGACATGTACTGTAATCATATTATTATGTTGTTCACTTACATGTACACTTTTTTTAAAAATATATATTTGTGTGTAAAATATACCATATTTTAAAATTTCACTGAAATAACATTTTGAAAAATAAGGAAAATTGCATAATTTACTCACTATATCTTTAATTCATCCATCTTTATGTTTGTTGTCATTGAGCTTATACTTTATTTTTTCTTTACATTTTACATTATCATACATTTTTTCATGTTCTGACTTAATACCCTATAAGTTTGATTTTACTTTGTTTATGAATTGGAAAAAGTATGAAAAACAAAAATAAAAATTCGGAGTGCAAAATGTCAAATAAGAAAAGGGATTGAAAAAACAAAAAAAAAAAAAACCCCATGAGGATGGATGTAAGGACGGATCTAGAATTCTGTTTCAAGGGGGTTAAAATTATCTAATAAATAAATATAAGGGGGGCAAATCCCTATAAATCATTGTTAATAATGACAAATATCGGAAAAATTTACATATAAACATATGAATTATAAAAATTCAAGGGTGACGACCCCTTAAATCCGTCCCCGATACTATTGGAAAATAATCAAATTCCAACGGAAATAATAACCGTTGGAATTTCCAACGGAATTCAACGCCGTTGGAAATTTCGTTGGAATAATGTTGGAATTTTTTTGGTGGTTGTATATTCCAACGGAAAAGTACCGCTATAATTGTTTTTCCATTGGAATTTCCGTCGAAATTTAAATTCCAATGCCCCCTTTTCCGACGGTCCACTTCCGTTGGAATGAAGAATTCTAACAGAATTTTGCAAAATTCCAACGATATTTCACAAAATTCCAACGAAATTGTTCCGTTGGAATTTGAGTGATTTATAGTAGGGTTGAGTGGATTGGAGAAAATATGCAGATTTTCCTCAAAACAACGTGTGAATGCTTACGTGAATGCTTACATCTGCATAATCCTGAAAACTTGGCTTTGGATAATATTATTTTGACTCAATATGGGCACAAACTTTTGAGTTTTTAGTTTTATATTTCTTAAATAGCACGATTTATATATGTATTCTTTTTTCATACAATGGATATTTTTCTATATTATTTTGTTATTTTCTACCATAATTCATTTAATCAAAATTGTATTTGGGTAAAAGTTAAAAAAGTTAGATTATATGAATACACATGTCTTCATTCTATGGCTTTGCATAGGTTACATGATCGATTATATCATGTAATCCTATGAACAAATCATATCGTTCAACCTCCTACAAATATCTAAATATATAATTTTTACTTTTATATAAGGACAATTTGAGCTATAAATCCATCGAACTCCTCTAAAAAAAACCAACAAGGATCGTTATCTTAACAACAATAATAATGGGCAATTAATATTTTTTAAATTCAATTGTTCATAGTCATTGATATATATTACTTTTAATTAAAATAAAAAATAACCTACTAGTCCACACATTTAATCGTAGTGCTGATATTTTTATTTAGTAATTTTGATCTTAAAGTGTATATATTTTAGTATGTCGTTTAAATTTCACTATATATCCAAATTAAAGAATTAAATCCTATTATTCTTAAATTTCCATCAAAATTGCATATTATTCTCAAATATCTGCATGGATCATGTTGGGCCTCATGAGAGAGTGAGCTCGATAAGCCCATTATGGACGATCTTGAAATGGGCCTGGCCCTTCAATATTGTGATGCTCAACCAAATTAAAACATGATAATTAAATTACTCAAGATTTCCTTAAATTTCAAATAGCAGTAGATCTTAAAGGTTTGTATAAATCATAATTAGTTCTTTATCTATGACTTCCCTTTTTTAGAAACTTATGTAATAATTATGCATAAAATTTATTTATGAAACTTCAAAATTATCAATAAATCATGAGTTTAAGATTATTTTAAATTTTAATCATCGTTAAACTGGAGCGACAACTTACACATTTGTTTGGCCAATTTGCACTTTAAAAAATAGTGAACAAAACGACGTCATTTTATCATTTGTATGGCTTTTATAAATGCAAAGTGAAATTAGTATGACTTTTATTTTATCATCTATATATATATAAAAAGAAGACCTTCAATAAAAATAGCAATAACTAATTTTCCTTCCCAAATTAACATACTATAAATGGAAAGAAAGTAGTTACAAGAAATTAAATAAATCAAAAATAACAAGATATATACTTTTAAGGGTTGTGGGGTCCACTAGGTTAGGCTATACTTATAGGTATAGGTAGGTAGATTATGAAGTATATTTTATCTTTTTTCTCTATTTTATATAAATTATAATCTTTAAATTAATTATTTTTTATTTTAAATTTTGTTTTAGTTTATGAAAAATACAAATTTTATATATACATTTTGGTGCAAAATTGTATTTAACAAGATTACAAATACAAAAATAAATGACTAAATTATACTATAGATTAGAAATTAGAAAAATAATTTTTAAAATAAAAAGTTTTAGATTTTTTGAGAAATTAATAACAATGAAAAACATTTTGGTATAATTGTTTGATATATTTGCTAATACAAGTGAGTTGAATATTGAACTAACTATGTTATTTAAATATATATCAAGATCTTTTAGTTATTTGATGAGATTTATATATTTTCTTTAACTTGAAATAATTAAGTTGTTTGCATTGGTTAGACCAATTTTTTTAAAGAAATATATAATTGTGAATGCAAAGGAACTATTTACTAACACATTTGTTAATAAGTATGAATCAAAAAATATAATAATATATTAATCTGTAACATGCACAACATATCTTTATGAAGTAACATATTTTTTAAATATCAATTATCGTTTACAATAAATGTTTTTCAGTACTAAATTTGATTTAATTTACAATATAATGGGTATGTGTACAAAATTGGTGTTTATTTAACAATTTCATATTTCAAATATAGAATTTAAAATTCATTGTTAAACATATATATAGATATATATACATTTATATATATTGTTTGCATTTTAACATTATAATATTTTTTAAGATGTGACACATTAAAGATAAAGAATTAAATTCTTATTAATATATAATTTAAGTTAAGATAATATTATTAAATTATAGTATTAGAAATTTTAAAACTAATCAATTGTATATTACAAATCGTGCATCGCACGGGAATACTACTAGTTCATACCAATATGAAGAAAATAGTCAGATATATTCATAAAATTGAGTGAGTCTCGTGTGAGACCGTCTCATGGATCATGTTACGTGAGACGAGTTGACCCACAACCAAAACTTTCAAATTCACATATAACTTGTTGTAAAATATGATCTCGTATGCACCATCTTCTATTGATCAATATAACAAAACAATGTATAAGAAAAGAATAAGACAAGAATATGAGAAGATCGAATGTTTATTCATCATCATCTTTCATTCCTTTGAATACAATATATATATATATATATATATATATACACACAAGAGTATAGGAACTTCAAAGGTTACAAGAAATGAAAAGTATCAAGAGTAATGTCCACATTAATATATTATTTATAACACCCCCCTTAGACATTACGACTTGATGTACATGTCTCGTTAAAAACTCGCTAGAAAAACCCAGTGGGAAAAAACTAGACGAGAAAAGAGTACATGACATACAAGTTCTTAATGTGTTACACTAGCTGCCTCATTAAAAACCTTTAACTAAGAAAACCCTGTGGGAAAAAACTTAGTCAAGGAAAAAAAGAGTACATCGTTGGTCTTCAGGACCTAACATTCCGGGTTAAATAAGTAAAACTAATGGTCTTCAAGACCCAACATATAAGATTATTTTTAAAATTATCACTCCCCCTGAAAACAACAATCTTCCAAGCCTACACATTGCAATTACCACAAACATATTTTTCAAAATTAGATGTAGGTAGGGAATTTAGTAAACAAATCTGCAAGATTGTCATTAGAGTGAACTTTCTATAATTTCACAACTCTTCTGGAGTTCATGAACTGTGTTAAATTTCCATTTCACATTCCTGCTATACATTTATGCAACACAAATTGCATTATCCTCATAAATGATTAAGAAAAATATAATATTTACTAGTACCACATGACTCACAAATGTATTTTATAATTATTTTTAATCATACACATTTTCATGAGACATCATATAATAATAAGTGGTTTGAATAAATGATAATCAAAAATTGTTAAATCTACATTCATATTGAAAAACATAACTAGTTTGTGTTTTGACATTACGAAGATCAGATATATAGAATGGTATCAGAGCCATCAAAGAAGGAGAGAATATTTTATATTTATAATTAGATCATAGATTTAAGAATTTTTTAAGTTTAAGATTCATATTTTCATAAGTTTTGTTAGAATCTTCATAGTTCTTTGTATTAGGGGTTTGGACTTTACGTTGGTAAGCTTGTAAGTCGGTTGGTAAGCCCAGGTTAGAGGTGTTCCACGCATAGTGTTCCCGTACGACCCTCCTGAGACAGAAAGCTAGAAAAGATTAGAACAAACCTTAAGAAATATGGCGATTAGACTTAGAAAATTGTTGAATCCAGGATCTAGTAGTTCAAATTACCAGAACATAGTGCAAAGTAATGAATACCATATGCCTATTAATTATTCAAATTGGACAATACCTAAAGAAAATATAGAAAATATTTATAACGTAGGAACTATTGACTTTAAAATTGCTTTTTCAATCAAAACTCATGAAGAAACATTAAGTATTAATCAAGAATCTCAAAGTATAGCTTTATTAAATAAGAATACTATAAATAAATATATCAAAAAAGGTTATAGATATATTCATATAGGACTAGTACAAATAGCAGTAAAACCTCTAGTTCATGTAGGGGTAGATTCACCTATATATTTAGCATTAAGGGATAAAAGATGTAAAAAATATCAAAGTTCATTAATGTCTTTAGTTCAAACAAATATATGTAATGGTCCCATATATTTTAATTGTACTCCAAACTTTTCTGTAGATTTAACTGATCAAATGATTTTAGATTCTCTAATATTGGATGTTCATTTACAAGGGGATGAATTTCATAAAAATTGTAAAAATTTTGCAATAATATATAGAGTATATTTTAGATTAATGTCTTCTCAAATTAATCCCAGATTTAATAGACTACCTACATCCAAAGAAGAAACAATATTGTTAGAAATAGATGCAGAGAAACCTACAATTTTTACACCTAAAAGATTAAAATGGAATGAAATTACAATACCTGATCAATTCATCATAAATGAACCACAACCCTTAAGAAATATAGAAAGAAGAGATGTTAGTCGAATAACAGAACAAGAAGATGGAAGAATTATTATAAGATTTAATTCACTAAGAGAAAGACCTAATCAAGATAAACCAGAATCTTCTAGATCAAGACAATCTTTTTTAAACTTTTCTGATATACATCAAAGATATAGATTTACTACACCAATTCCAGAAGCTCATAGTTATTCTGCCTCAAATTCACCAACTCAAAATAATTTTGCTCCAAATTCACCTAATACAGAAAGCATGATAAATGTTATAACAACAGGAAAAGAATTTGAACCTATGCTAGATTTTTTCAAAAAAGAAATGAAAGATGATTATCATAAGGAAAAAAGAATTTGGTATAAACAATTAGAAAAGAAAATAAGAACTAAGTTAAAAGAAGAATGGGTTTTAGAAATGAAAATTTTAAAAACAAATATTCCTTTTTACACTTTTTTATTAATATTTTTATCAAAGGAAGGTATAAATGATTTTTTAAACAAACCTGCAATAGAAGTAAATACTAGCTTATATAAAAAATGGACTTTAATTAATGATGAAGTACTTAGTGCTATACACCCTCCTCTTCAATCTTTAAAAATTCAAACTCTTAAAGGAGAAATCCAAGCCGATCCTTTCAAAGTAGCTAAGGATAGTAATGAAAACATTAATAGAATAATACATCAAAATAATTTTTCAAATCAAATATTAAGTACAATAGCTAATCAAGTAGATCATATATCAAATAAGCTATTAGATGGTGACAAGCCTAAAACACCCTTTAATGAAATTTCAAAACCATATTTTCAGATAAATAATAGTCTAGAAAAGCAGAAAGTAAGTTTTAGTCCAAAGACTGATAATATATTAGTAAAGATTTCAAATAAATTATCTGAATTAGGATCTACTAGTAAAAATATAAACTGTTTAGATACAATACAAGAAGGTGAAAATGAAAATGAAAGTGAAAATTCTGATATTTCAAATACTGATATTTCAAATGATATTTTAGATAATGATAGTACTATACAAGAATCAGATGAAAATAATACTATAAAAGAAATAAATAAAATAAGTAATAATTTTCAAAATAGTGATAATGAAGTAAATAGAATTTTTAGAAGAAAAAGATTTAAAAATCAAAATACTAAGAATTATTATAGAAGACCTACTCCAGTAGATATACAATTTGAGGAAAGAAACCAATTTACAAAAAATAAATATGATGGGTTATCAATAACAGAGTGGAATATAGATGGAAAATCAGAATATGAGATAATGAATACTTTACAAGAAATGGGAATGGCTAGAGCAGCCTATAAGATACATAATCAAGCTGAAGAAACTGCATGTATGCTAATAGTTCAAGGATTTACAGGTCAACTCAAAAACTGGTGGGATAATTCTTTAAGTATAGAAGCAAAAAATGAGATACTAAATCATAAATCTTTAGTATTAATAGAAGGCACAGAAAATGAATATACAGAAAGAAGTGATGCATGTGAATATTTGATAATAACTATATCTATGTATTTTATAGGAAATCCAAAAGAAGAATTTAATTCATCAAAGATAGTTTTAACAAATTTAAGATGCCCAACTTTAACAGATTATAGATGGTATAAGGATGTATTTTTAACCCAAGTATTAAGAAGACAAGACTGTAATTCATCATTTTGGAAAGAAAGATTTATAATGGGATTACCAAAATTATTTGCAGAAAGAATTATTCAAAAACTTAAGAGTGAAACAGGGTTTGAAGATATACCCTTTGAAGAATTAACTTTTGGTCAATTGTTTGCTTTTGTCAAAAAAGAAGGATTAAATTTATGTTCAGAATTAAAATTACAACAAAAATATAGAAATGATAAGAAAAATACAAGAATAGAATTAGGATGTTTCTGTGAGATTTGGAATAGAAAAAATAGAAGCTCCTTCAACATCATATAAGAAAAAAACAAAGAAGATTTAAACAAAAACAAAATAATGAAGAATATCATAGAAAAAGTTATAAGAAAAAGAAATTTCATAAAAGACAATCTAATAATCAAAATAATCAAGATCAAAAGAAACCTATTGGAAATTGTTGGAATTGTGGTAAACCAGGCCATACAGCAGATAGATGCTGGAAAAAGAAAAGTAAAGTTAGAGAATTAAGACATGAATTAAATAATATTTTAGACAGATTACAAGAAAATTCAGGATCTGAAAAAGAAGAAGAATCGGATAGGGAAAATTCAGATTCAAATCAAAGTAGTCATGGGTTATGTAATATAAATGTTATATCAAAAAATAAAAAAGAAGCTATATTTGATTTAATTCAAGAAATTCCAGATAATGAAATTAAAAAAGAATATTTAAATAAATTAAAAGATTTAATTTTAGAAGAAGAATTAAAACAAAAACCTCAAATACAAGAAAATTTTAGTTTAGGTAAATTATTTGATAAGTATCCTAGTCAAAATATTATAAAACAAATAACTACTAGAGATTTACAAAATGAAGTCAATATTCTTAAGAAACAAGTTAATCAAATGCAGAAAGATATTTTTGAATTAAAACAAAAGGATTTAGAATTAGAAATGAAGTATTGGATAGATAAGAAAGATTTACCAAGTACAAGTCAAAGTAATATTCAAGAAGATAAAATACCTTTAGAAAATGAAATAGATACTAATAAATTTATTAATTCAATACAGAAAATAGAATTTCAAAAGTGGTATATAAAGATCAAATTAGTAGTTGGAAATTTCAAATTAGATTTAATTGCTTTATTTGACTCAGGTGCTGACCATAATGTTATAAGAGAAGGAATTATACCTACAATTTATTATGAAAAAACAAATGAACAATTATATACTGCAAATTCAAAACCTCTAAATATTAGATATAAATTAAGCCAAGCTCATATATGTTGTGATGGATATTGTTTCAAAAATGTTTTTACCTTAGTAAAAGATATAAGTCAAGATGTAATTTTAGGAACTCCATTTTTAACTCAAATTTACCCTTTTAAAGTAGATAATAATGGTTTAGAAACTAATATACATGGTAGAAAGATTTCATTTCCTTTCATTAATCCTGTTAAACAAAGAGAGATAAATATGCTTCAAAATAATTCAATCTTTAGGCAGATTAATTTAATAGAAAGAAAAAGAAATCAAATAAATTTTTTAAAAGAAGAAATAACATATGAAAAGATAGAGGAAAGATTACAAGATTCAAATATAAAACAAAAGATAAAAGAAATTCAAGATTTGTTTATAAAAGATTTATGTAGTAATATTCCTAATGCATTTTGGGAAAGAAAACAACACATGGTAGATTTACCTTATGAATCAAATTTCAATGATAGAAACATACCAACCAAGGCTAGACCAATTCAAATGAATCAAGAATTTTTAGAACATTGTAAGAAAGAAATAGAAATGTTATTGGAAAAGAAATTAATAAGAAAATCAAAATCTTCTTGGAGTTGTTCAGCTTTTTATGTGGTAAAACAAGCAGAATTAGAAAGAGGAGTACCAAGATTAGTTATAAATTACAAACCTTTAAACAAAGTTTTACAATGGATTAGATACCCAATACCTAATAAGAGAGATTTAATAAATAGATTACATTCTGCAAAAATATTTTCAAAATTTGATTTAAAATCAGGATTTTGGCAGATTCAAATTGCTGAAAAAGATAGATATAAAACAGCTTTTACTGTCCCTTTTGGACATTACGAATGGAATGTAATGCCTTTTGGCCTCAAAAATGCACCCTCAGAATTTCAAAGAATTATGAATGATATATTTAATAATTATAGTCATTTTATAATTGTTTATATTGATGATATATTAGTTTATTCAAATAATATTGAACAGCATATAAAACATTTAAATATTTTGTATTATATAATCAAAAAGAATGGTTTAGTTTTGTCTGAATCAAAAATGAAATTATTTCAAACTTCAATAAGATTCTTAGGCCATGATATATATAAAGGATTAATTAAACCCATAAATAGATCAATAAACTTTACTGAAAAATTTCCAGATCAGATAAAAGATAAAAATCAACTTCAAAGATTTTTAGGATGTCTTAATTATATATCAGATTTTTTCCCAGACCTTAGGAAATTATGTAAGCCTCTGTTTGATAGACTTAAGAAGAATCCTCCTGAATGGTCTGTAGAACATACTCAAATAGTTAGACAAATCAAAGATAAGATCAAAGTCCTTCCGTGTCTAGGAATTCCACATCCAAATGCATTCATGATAGTTGAAACAGATGCATCAGATTTAGGATATGGAGGAATACTAAAACAAAGATTACATTCAAAAGAAAATTTGATTAGATTTCATTCTGGTGTTTGGTCAGGACCCCAGAAAAATTATTCAACAATCAAAAAAGAGATTTTATCAATTGTTTTATGTATTTCAAAGTTTCAAGATGATCTTTTTAATAAAAATTTTCTTTTAAGAATAGATTGCAAATCTGCAAAAGAAGTTTTAACCAAAGATGTTCAAAATATTGTTTCAAAACAAATTTTTGCTAGATGGCAGGCTATTTTGTCTGTATTTGATTTTGAAATTGAATTCATCAAAGGAGAAAATAATTCTTTACCAGATTTTCTTACAAGAGAATTTTTACAAGGACATAATTGATTACAAATTTCTTTTCAGATGGAACCCTTCAAAAACCTCTCATCCAAAGATTACGAAATCCCTGAATCCAAAGAAATAGTAAGATATCCTCCTACACCTCAAAAGGCTATTCAGCCTGTCAGACCCCCCTTTCAAAACAGATTTACACCTCTCTCAAATTATTCAAATTTTCCAGAGCTACCCTATAAGTCAGTCCTTGCAGCTCCAAATTGCTCAGATCCCAAAAATATCACTCCTTACCCAAACCACAGGAAAAACAATGATGATGAATCCAAATATATTTCAAAAGGATGGTATGAGGAGATTTGTTTGGCTCCTTACCTTGAGTACCCGAAAGATATCAAAGATTACTTGAGAAGAAAATTTCCTGATAATGTTTATTGGGATGCAGAGTGTTCAAAGAAAGATAGAATCTTTTATGAGTTAATCTTGGTAGATTCAAATTCTATTGATATTTCCCATAAAAAAGATGATAAAAATGAGATTGTTTATTCAAAGATCATAATTAAAAATGTCATTTCCCAAGTAGAATGGGGAAATTCTTTAGAAAAACCCTTTTCTGTTAGATTCAAACTTCCTTCATATAACTACCATGACTATCGAATGGCATGGTATAGAGTCTTATATGTTCGTCCTTTTTCACATTCTTGGTTCATAACCTTTCACAATGATATTTCAAAGAATTTTCCTATTTGGTTTTATGAGTGGTTCAAAAAGATAGGATCAGATTCTTCAATTCTCCCTCAAACTATCAAAAAAGGTCTAGAAGTCTTTGTTGCAAGTTCTGTTGCCCCAGCTTATCAAAAGAGTCTATTGTTTCATTCAGAGTTCAAAGTCCCATGGATCTTTGCCTGGGATTTTTTCTTTCAAAAATGTATGCAAGAACCTGTCCCTTACTCCTTGTTTAGGTCTTTTAGGATTAAGTGGTGGTCCAAATTTGATCAAAGCATTTGTTCAGAAAAATCAATTACAAAATTTCTTCAAACAGGAGAAAAGACCAGATATCAAAATGAAGCTTCCCCTTCACCAAAGGGAAAGGAAAGAATCAAAGATGACAGAGATTTAACAGCCAAAGATAAGATTTTATTTGAGACCTTCAAAAAGTATCCAGATTTGCATAATGAATTTTTTGAATTTATGGCTCAAAGAACAGAAAAAGCAAATTCAGAGGAATCGACATCAAATAAACCAGCAGAGGATCAAGATGAACAAAACCCTTTTGATTTCTAAAAGAGAAAAGGATCAAAAGGATTTTTTAAATTGGAATAAAGAAGATTTTTCAAAATGGTATGATGAAGTGTCCAAAGCAATCAAAGATAGTCAAAAGGTACGTCTCAGATGTCAAAAGATGCTGTCAAGATTATCAGAAATAGTAGACAAAGACAAAAGTGATTGAAGAAAATTTCAAAAGGTTACAAGAAGATAATGGAAAAGTGGTCCAATCAAAAGCTGCCGACAGTCTTAACCAATGAGGATTGCCGACAATTCAAATTAAATTCAAATGCTTTCAAATTCAGTTGTAATTCAAATTCAGTTTTTAGTATAAATAGATGTTTGTATCAAAGGATGAGGCAGAACTCATTTAGCCATTTAGCCAATTCCTTAGCCTTTCTACCCTTCACTTTGTAATTAAATTTCCTTCAAGATTGTAATCTTCAAAGTTTGTTTAATCAAAGATTTCTACCAAGCAGACCTTTGCTTGAATTTGTTTTCAAACTGTAAGTTTATTTTCTGTTTTATATATTTTCATGGCATTATCATATAGACCTAGGTTTTCCATTAGAATTAGAATTCCATGTTGGTTTTGTGATAGAATCCCTAGATTAACTGTCCAATGTCCAATTTGTTATAGATTACCAAACTATCAAATTGTTTGCAACTGCCCTATTTGTGTTAATCAAAGAAGATACACATTTTCATGAGACATCATATAATAATAAGTGGTTTGAATAAATGATAATCAAAAATTGTTAAACCTACATTCATATTGAAAAACATAACTAGTTTGTGTTTTGACATTACGAAGATCAGATATATATACCAACATGTGAATAATCTAACAAAAACTTATCGTAAAGTAAACAAGATAAAATGAATTTTGAAAATACTGAAATATATTTAATGATAATTCAATATATTGGAGGAGCACTAAACATTTACTAGTAGATTTACCATAATATCAAATCTGGTCCATTTTGAATGATAAATTAGAAGTGAGGAACTTCAGGTCATATATATACTCAAAATTTTCTTCATAATTAAATGAGTTTTTGCCCACTTCAAGAGATATCGATTGTTTTACTTAGTCGATGAGACATATCCATGTAAAATCTTTCCAAAACCTTTTTCGATTAGATTGATTGGTGCATGAAAATTCCTTCAGGGAGATACTCAATATGCAAGTCAAGAGAATAATTGATTTTACCTAAAGTTTTTATTTAAAAGTCGACCTTTAAATTCGAACTTGCTTCTTCAATTAACATACAAAAAAATGCATATAATTAACATATAAATATGATACAATATTCATCTAATATTTGCATCATTATAATCACTCAAGAAAATGCATCATTATTTGAATATAATTCTTCTTCAGGAATAATTCACTTATTTGAATAAATATTTGCAATTAAAGATTTGTGTAGATATGCGGTAACAATGTTCATCAAATGCATTCTTCAATTCATATTTGCTGCCAGAGATATCAAGTAGTGGAACATTATATCATTCATATATAACAGGAGAATGTGTTTGATCAAACTCAATAATGGGTATTTGCGGGAACCCTTGAACTACTAGCCTCGCTTTGTACCTCATTATTCTCATTTCTTTTCCGTACAAAACCTATGAATATCCTACAGGGATAACATCCTTAAGGGTATGTACGACAAATTTATAAACTTTTATCTTATTCAGCGAGTCTAATTTGACCTCAATTGCATCTTTTCATCTTACCCAATCTGAGTGCTTCTGGCACTCAGCCATTGTCTTGGGTTTTGGATCCAGATTATCTTTATAGATGATAAGAGCAATTTTGGAGGCAAGTATGTTGTCGACAACAATAATATTTATATATTTAGTTTATCACATATCTATAATATTAGTTGCAACTTTGATATTTATATCAACCAGATCCTCATTCTTTTCCAAAATATTTTGATCTGGCCGTTCCACAATCATAGTGTTTTCATTATTTTGTGCACGTGCATTATTACTAGGATTTTTCGTCTTCGGGATGAATCTCTTTAGAAGATATTTTGAGTGACTGAATATTTTTGTTAGTTTTTTGTTTCCGTGGATTTTTATCTTTTGCAATCATAGGCCTTTCACGCTTCAAGCGCAAATGTACATCATATATATTTGAATTTCTAAGAATTTCCACTCTTAAGGTGGTGCATTCATAGCAGATATATGTGATTTTGTCACTCCTTTATAATCAATAAACACATATGGCAGATTACTTGCACAATACTGTAAGTTAATTATTTTCTAAACTTCCAATTCAGTTTGATTAGTGCATGGATCTAAATACTACAGATTTTCCAAATTCAAAAATTTATCGACATTCTTTTAATTATTGACCATTATCTCCCCCTAATGCCGATAATTTTTTTGACTATATCGTGGGCACACACTAGTTGTAAAGAGGTATAGTTATGATACGTAGTTGGGCGTATTTGAATTAGAGAAGTAACTGCAGAATTGCATGAGTCCAACATGAAATTGGAAAGTTTGAATTTTGTAGTAAAGGTCACATAGACCATTTCGAGTGTGGAAGTAAGGAATTAAATGCTCCACTTTAATTCCTAATGATGTACAATAGTTATCAAATGCTTTCGAAGTGAATTCCCCGACATTATCCATTCTAATCGATTTAATTGGATATTTAGGGAATTGGGCTCGAAGTTCAACAATTTTAGCATTGAATTTTGCAAAAGCATTATTTTGGGTGGATAAGAGACACACACGAGTCCACCATGTGGAGGTATCAATTAAGACCATTAAATATTCAAATGGTCCTGAGGTTTGGTTCACGTATATCTCCATGAAAAAAAATACTCCTAATGAGGAAGAATTGAGTTGTTCCGACAACTTGCTTCCAATATTTAATGGGGGAATTCTATACACACCTCAAACATTTCTAAACACACCCAATCTACACACACATTCATTTTTTTATTATTTTAATGTTCATGTCTATTGTTGGGGTGTGTTTAGTATTTTTGGGGTGTATATAGAATTCCCCTATTTAGTGGGCCGAGTCATTAAGAGATATTTTACAATATTCAAATTGTTGGTTTCAAAGAGAAACCATTTAGATTGTGATATTACAGAGTATCATGAACAATTAATTTGATATAAATACGGAGAACTAGTGAAACTCTTCCGGAGCCTAATATTAAAATACAATGTAAATAATAAAATTATCTACCAAACATATAATAATCTCGTTCTCCATTATCGTAGTGTGTTATTAAAATAACATAGAACGTGATAACTTGAAGAACACACAAAATCACACTTGAAAAACAAATTGTCCAACATTAAATTAATTACTGATTTCTCGTAGAGTCATTTAGTATAATCTTCAAAAATTTGAAGTATCATTTTCAATACTCAAGTTCATGTGTTTGCTTCGGGCAAATTTACACAATAAGATTTAGAGAAAAGTCAAGTCTATTACCTTCGGGGTAAAAAGCGATTAAAAATCATAAATAAATCATTTTCTATGATCACATATATATGATTCACAATATAAGTAATTAAATGCACACAGTACACCTCCGTATGTCTTTGAATAATTTTATCACCAAAACTGAAAACAATTTCCAACATTTCTTAGTATACTGTTCTCTGTTAGTAAAAACTATAGTTTTTTGTCCTATTAATTTAATCAAAAACTCAGCATACATATTCCATATAGCTAGCAGTTTGGTATAGCTTAGTCATCTTAGATAAACTCAAACAATTCTGCTAAGTTCAACTAAAACTAAAAGAGTTTTTTTTTTTCCTTTTAATTTCAGAAATCTTCAAGACAATTAACATTTGGAGTAAAAGAGAACAAACATCTTGTCCATGACTAGCCTTTAAATTGGAAATTGTAAGATAAGAATTTGAAATACAAGTGCAGTCTTTTACATGCATTGAATAAGCTTTCTCAGCATCTTCTTAAACTAATTCATAATTTGATATTTAATATTTTTACATTTTCTAATTAATAAATTAGTAATCTCATGTATTCGATGGTTCTATAGCTTAGATTCAAACTGTAAAGCTGAAAATATCACCTACTAATGTTCAAGGATTTTGAGGTGTAATATCCTTTGATATTAAGTTAAATTGTAGTTAGAATTTCTATATGAATTTCATGCCACCTCATTTTCTATTTATGATATATTATTTTTAAGCTATACAACCACTAACATCTATCAACTAACCATAAAATGTAATAGCATATATAGGCAAACATAAAACAAATAGGATGTGAAAGACTAAAGATCCTAACACAAAGCAATAGAAAACACAGATGAAAAGTTACTTGGAAATACATACATAGAAATTAATTGAGTGGATGATGATTGATCTATCACCTAATATTAATGTAATGAAAAATACATTCATTCCAGATTTCTAAAGTCAACTAAATGGTAAATCTGGAATCCTTATTTCACCAACCTGTCACTTAAATTATCTACTCACTAAATGATTGTTATAGATGCAAAATCAAACTTTAAAACAATTGCATCAGATTAAAACCACACAAATACATTATATTTTAATTGAAGTAAAGAAAAATACCTTGTAGGAAAGACACGATTCTTTCCTAGGCCACTACTCAGATTTAGGTAGAGGTTTGTGCTGATAACGTGTTGTAAAATATGATCTCGTGTGCACCATCTTCTATGGATCAATATAACAAAACAATGTATAAGAAAAGAAGAAGACAAGAATATGAGAAGATCGAATGTTTATTCATCATCATCTTTCATTCCTTTGAATACAATATATATATATATATATATATACACACACAAGAGTATATGAACTTCAAAGGTTACAAGAAATGAAAAATATCAAGAGTAATGTCCACATTAATATATTATTTATAACATAACTTAATGAATATGAGTTTGATCCATGGATAAAAAAAGATCCGTCTTATAGAAATTATCTGTCTCGCACGAGTTTTTGTGCATAAATTTTTAAAAAATCAATGGTATAAAAGGATAAAATTATGATTTATTTTGCAAAATTTTAAATTGGTGTAAAAATAGTAGTTTCATGAAACTTCGTATAGTGTTTTGCAATTAAGGCATAAAAATTCAACTCATGTTTATGACACAATAATACCGACAAAGACAAATCTGAACCCGACAAAAAACCCGACCCGTTAAATAAAAGGGACAAGTAATTGGGTGGCCGAAATTTTCAACCGTTAAAAATCTTCAGTCCTCACGACCAGATCAACCGCCACCACCTCCGCCGCGACGCCACCGCCTCCACCACCCCCTTCGCAGTTCAGAAAAGCTCACATATCTTTTTACAATTCGAGAAGTAAAAGTACACATAAGCAGCAGCTAGGTAGAATCGATTTTAATTTTGGTTGCAGTGTGAGTTGCAACAATTTCAATTATTCTGATTTTCTGGTTTTCCTAAACAGAGGAATCGAGAATCGACCCGAATGCCGTCGCTGAGAAGGAGAAAGCCGGTTGTAGACGAGTCAACCCGAAAACCCGATCCGGAGGAGAAGAAGCCGGATATCCGGAGACCGGAAAGACAGAAATGGTCGTGTCTGGATAGTTGCTGCTGGTTTATTGGTTGTATATGCGTTGTGTGGTGGGGGCTGTTGTTTTCATATAATATGATGCCTTCTTCATTTCCACAGTATGTTACTGAGGCGATTACTGGGCCAATGCCCGACCCCCCAGGGCTGAAATTGAAGAAAGAGGGGTTGCAGGCGAAGCATCCGGTGGTTTTCGTGCCCGGAATTGTGACCGGAGGGCTGGAGCTTTGGGAGGGACATGCTTGTGCTGATAACTTGTTTAGGAAGAGGCTGTGGGGAGGCACATTTGGTGAAGTTTACAAGAGGTGAAGAAATCTCTCTTTGATGAGCTTTGTTTACGGATTAGATCATGCAGTTTTCCTATTACTGTGTTGTGTAAGTTGGTGGCAAATTGGTTTTTTGGATGTTTGGAGTGGGTTGAAGTTGCAGATTGATTATGAAAGATATATAGATTAGATCGTTATTTACAAGGTTTTTTGGTATGGTTAAAGGTCAAAGTTTATGACATTTATTGCTACTTACTAGATTTACTATATCTAGATTAAAGCTGTATACATTGGTGTTTCCATAGTTTAGAGTAACTACGGTAGTCTGATTTTGTAAGGAAATATATTGATTTGGGTTTACATTTTGTCTTTGAAGCTCTGTTCTCAGTGTGTTTAACTTGTTAATAAAAGTAATAAAGGTTGACCTTTTCCTTTTGAAATAAAGTGGTAAGAGATTGTTGGTTTCTTTATGAGGGTGTCTGCCTAGTAAAGCTACTATGACACTTTTGATCTACCATGGACCAGACTATAGAGTTCATTCAAGTGGTAGATGGAGTAAGATATATGTTAATCTGTCTGCATTCTTGATGGTTATGCTATGAATGATTGCTTTTGACTGATAAGATATTATTAATTGCTGGTGACAATGGTATATTAGAGTAAAAAAGTTTTGATAGATTAATTGTGGAAGAATCATATAGATTGTCTGAAATTTGAGGGGTTGTGGATAATAGATCAGAAAGTGGACCTCAAGGACCGTTTTCTTTACTGAAGAAGCTTTTTCATTGTTCTATAGATGGATGAATATATATTTTTATTTTATGGTTCAGGGTGAGTGCCTCTCTGCTGATATTGTTTAGATGTTTCTTATGATTCACCTGTAATTTTGTGCCCATGATGAATGTGATCTACATGCCTGCCTTTCAAGTACAAAACCAAAGACCAGCTCGATTAATTGAACTAGTTTTCAAATTGATGGAATGACACGTTCACTCAATATCATACATCACTTTTATTATGAATGTCTGTTAGGTCATTGCATTTACTGATAAGTTGCTCTTTGAACAATTGACACACCTCCTATTTAACTTTTGTATCAGTCTTCTATACTATGTTTTCTATAAACATTCTATAGAGCAGTTTTGTATATTAGGTCTCAATTTTTTTTAATCTTTTTTTGTAGACCTCTTTGTTGGGTGGAACATATGTCATTGGATAATGAAACTGGTATGGATCCTCCTGGTGTAAGAGTCAGGCCTGTCACTGGTCTTGTTGCTGCTGATTATTTCGCTCCAGGATATTTTGTCTGGGCTGTTCTAATCGCTAATCTTGCTCGGATTGGGTATGAAGAGAAAACGATGTACATGGCTGCCTATGATTGGAGGCTTTCATTCCAGAATACAGAAGTATAACACACATCACTCTTGTTCCCATTTCAGGTTTATTTGTAAAACAAACTGGTTTCTGCCATTCCTCTGATGGTACATTTGCTTTTCAGGTGCGTGATGGGACATTGAGCAGGATAAAAAGTAATATTGAACTGATGGTTGCTACAAATGGCGGCAACAAGGCTGTAATCATTCCACATTCCATGGGTGTTCTTTACTTTTTGCACTTTATGAAGTGGGTGGAGGCACCTGCTCCTATGGGTGGAGGAGGTGGACCAGATTGGTGTGCTAAACATATAAAAGCTGTGATGAACATAGGTGGTCCGTTTTTAGGTGTTCCAAAAGCTGTTTCTGGGCTTTTCTCGGCAGAAGCAAGAGATATTGCTGTTGCCAGGTAAAACATCAAAAAATATCCGACTTGTTTGCTAGGGTGCAAATCTTCTGAATTGGTGATATACACATAATATGTTGATCTTTAATATGGTTATTTCCTCTGCTTACTGGTAGCCAATTCTTGCTGAATTGTACTGCAGGGCTATTGCGCCTGGTGTTCTGGACAAGGATTTATTTAGAATCCAAACCCTGCAGTATATAATGAAGATGACTAGGACATGGGATTCAACGATGTCAATGATACCGAAAGGTGGAGAAACCATTTGGGGTGGACTTGATTGGTCACCTGAGGAAGGCTACACTGTAAGCAAAAAAAAGCAAAATACCAATCATGATGAGGAGTCAGTCCATAGTGAAGATGGAGACGTCAAGCCAAAAGCAAAACATGCTCATTATGGAAGAATTATATCATTTGGGAAAGATGTAGCAGATGCAGATGCTTCTGAGATTGAGAGGATTGATTTCAGGGTAACTATCCTGACTTCCTTCAGATTATAGTTGATAAAGATGTAGTCCTCTTGAAACTTTGACTTGGGGATTTGAAATCTATAATAGCATTATCTCATGCTACCTTGTTATAATAAGTAATAGTCGAACACTTTTTTCTGGTTTAGATGACCACTTATATGATTAGATGATAACCATCTTGTGCAGGATGCTGTAAAGGGTAACAACATTGCAAATAACACTTGTCGTGATGTGTGGACAGAGTATCATGACATGGGGATTAGTGGTGTCAAAGCTGTATCTGAATACAAAGCTTATACTGCTGGAGATATATTAGATCTGCTGAATTATGTCGCCCCCAAAATGATGGAACGTGGTAGTGCTCATTTTTCTTATGGGATAGCTGATAATTTGGACGACCCAAAATATGGACACTACAAATATTGGTCAAATCCATTGGAAACAAGGTGAGATGATGAACATTCTATGCTTTAATCTCTGAATTTAATTCCCGGAATTCCTTTAGGTGTGCAGCACTTTTATATGTAGTTATTGGCAATGGTTTTGTATAGCTAATGTATTTCATTTAAGAACCTATAAATTTCAACTCATATATGTGTGTGCAGTGTGTATAAGATACAAGTTGATTTAGAAATCAACAAATAAAAGACAAAAGGTATCAACACATGTCAAACTGATCTTGATCAGATATGCTTGATCGTTCCACTTGCTCTTAATCCCTGTAGTGTCTCGGTCTCAACTCGTTGCGTTGTTTTAGAAACAATGACTGATAATTATAGCAGAAAAATATTTCTTAAATTGTATCTGATCAAATAATTGTCGTCACCATTTCGACTGTCCAGAACCCTTACATATTCCACGAATGTGCAGGTTACCGAACGCTCCAGACATGGAGATCTTCTCTATGTATGGAATTGGGATTCCAACGGAAAGAGCTTATGTATACAAACAAGTTCCAGCTGCAGAATGCTACATTCCATTTCAGATCGATACATCAGCAGAGGAAGAAGACAAAGATAGATGCCTAAGAGATGGTGTATTTACTGTTGATGGTGATGAAACAGTCCCTGTTTTAAGTGCAGGCTTCATGAGTGCAAAAGGGTGGCGTGGAAAAACGAGATATAATCCTTCTGGAATTAAAACTTACATAAGGGAGTGTGATCATGCTCCTCCTGCCACTCTTCTTGAAGGTCGTGGTACTCAGAGTGGTGCCCATGTTGATATAATGGGAAATTTTGCTTTGATTGAGGACATTATGCGCGTTGCTGCTGGTGCCACTGGAGAGGAATTGGGAGGTGATCGTGTGTATTCAGACATATTCAAGTGGTCCGAGAAGATTGACTTACCTCTGTAAATTAACATGACTACTGATCCAGGTATCTCGTTTTCCAACTTTTATGATACTATAGACCTTCAAGCCTTGTTTTGGTAAATCGCAACATATCAAGTTTCACTAGGGATGACACCTGGTACAACTCTTGGGACACAATGCCTTTCATCTCATTTATCCAAGGGCCCTGATTCGAGTGCATTGAATCATGAGATAACTGAGACGAAGCCTGGAGACAATAGCTACATCAGCGTAGTGGAGGTCTTAGAAGTTTAGCTATTGATATTCTGAACCCCAATAGGTGAATACGAGGGCGAACGATCCTTGATACGTAGATCATGCTACATCAGTGTGTATTTTTGGAAATTATTTGATTTAATATGGGTTTTTGAACTCTTTTTTGTCTGTCACAGAATGAGTCTTGTATTGTATCATCGAACTGTTATTCTGTTGCAGGTATTTTTATGGCATGTTTAAACAGTTGAAGTTAAATGGGGTGAGAAAAAAATACACACTATCTCCATCTAGTCTTGGTATACATTGTCGATTATTTTTAGGGCAATTCTATACACACCCCATCAAATTCTAAACACACCCCATTTATACACACATTCTTTTTTTTATTATTTTAAGAATGTGTTTATAGATGGGGTGTGTTTAGTATTGATGGGATGTGTATAGAATTACCCTTATTTTTATTATTTAAATTAATCTTACAGGTTTGAAAGAAACTAGAGATGGTGTGGGAAAACATGTTTTATTTTTGAGTAAATCTCTTGTGAATCAGGTGCATAGATCTAAGATCCATGCACCCGGATCGGCACCTTTTTTTTTTTTTTTCACATGATTTTTGAAAAAAATCACATATCAATAGGTTATGTTAGACATATCTTTAAGCTATGTTAAACATACCAGTTCTGCCCAAATTTCATGTCTTGTCTTTTTTTGGCTTGATTTTTGAATTTTGGCACATATCATTACGTTATGTTAGACATACCTATACGTTGTGTTAGAAATACCTTTATGTATACTTAGACATACCTTTGTATATGTTATATATATTTTTGCATATAGTTAAACATACCTTTATATATGTTAGACATACATTTGTATATAGTTAGACCTACTTACACATGGTTGGTCTAATTATACACAAATATTGGTTTAATTATATACAAAGGTTGGTCTATTGGAGCGAATTTTGGATGAGTTTTAGCACAAGTGTTCAGCGCGTTGGAGCGTGTGCAGACGCATGGGAGGCGTATGAGCGATGCATAAAAATTTTTACCTTTATTTTTTGAATATGATATTTTAGTCTATTGTAAGAGGTCAATTTTGCCCAAAAAAAAATTGTGACAATTGTATTAGGACCAAAAAGAAAAAAAACTTACCGTTTTGATATTCCTAGTTTCCATCCAATATTGTATGTTGATATCATCCATATATTAAAGTTTGGACTAAGGTTTGAAGTTCTAACTATAATTATCTTTAACTTTACACAAAAACTTGTGTGAGACGTTCACGGTGAATCGTTTTTATCCACTAACGCAGTCCATTTTCATGAATTTGTACGTGGATTGTAAAATATGGATTGTGGATTAACCCATATCACATAAATTTAATCTTAAATTTGATACACATGGTTTATATTAGGGATTATTAATTAATGTAATAATAATTATATGCTCAAAAACAAATATATAAAAATGTTTCCCTAAAGGTTAAAAAGAAAAAAAAGAACGAGTAGTTAAAAGAAGGGTATAATAGTTATTACAAGAGCGATACTCCACAATGTCCAAGCAATTCGGGCCGGGTCTTGATACGGGTCCGGTTTTCGCGTGGCGGTAACCCTCAAACCACACACAGGACGCCGTCGTTTCCTCTTTGATCAAACCCTTCTCCCAGATTGCGTCCTCTCGCTCTTGATCCCTAATTGGGTTTCTCGTAAGTATGTTTCTGAATCCCTTTGCATTTGTAGAATTTGTAGTTTGATGAATTGATTCCATGGTCAGATTACAGAGTTCGAGGAAGAATTTTCTTGGATATATTGCTACAGCTCCAATAAAAAATTGTGGGAACTATTTTCTTCTGTTTTTTGCGATGATTGGTTGATTAATTCATGTTGTTGCTTCCTTGTGTGTGAATGTGTGTGTGGTTAAGTTAAATAGTCGAGTTGCAGGTACCTTGGAAAACATTTTCTCAAATCTTTCTTTCTTTCATTGTTTTCTTTTGGCCTATATTTTGGTTGATGTTGAGTGTTACCAAGCGTCCAATTCTTTCAGATGAAGTTGCCGATAAAATTATTATGTAAATGCATTATATTTCGCCAATTAGTTTGAAAAACTTTTGATGGATGTTGGAAAGCAATCCATGAATGCATGCTATTATTGAGAGTTTCTAGTACCATGGAAGCCTTATAAATTAAAAGTAAGGATTTTAATTGGAATACAATTTGCTTATAGCTTTTGTCCATGTTTTGATGTGCTTCCTAAATGACACTTTCGCCATAATGGATGTACTTTTATCGTTTCATCTTCATATATGGAATGTTTAGAAACCTGTAGGCTATAATAACTCGAGGGCATCATCTGTATTTCCTTGTAGAGGGTGAATGTGCTGCCTTGCATACATCTTGAGATAATCATCAATGGTAGGTCAAAAGAACATGCAGGGCAGCTTCTGATCTTTCCAAGTGGGCATATGTATTTCCTTGCAGAGGGTGAATGTGCTGCTTTGCACACATCTTGAGATAATCATCAACGACAGGTAATACAATATTGCCTTTTCTTATAATTGTTTTCACGAGCATGTTCGGGACTGCTTTTGATCTTTCCACTAGTTGGACACTGTTAAAAATTAGTCAAATGAGTTTCAGAGTGATTGTTAGTGTGTTGAGGTTTTAGGTATTGGCAGATGATGTTTTATAGGGTTTATAGATATGGCTAGAAATATCATCATTGTTTCTGCAAGTGTGTTAAACTGTCATAATTACTTTTGCATTGGACCTGTCATAAACTGATAATTTTTATGTCTACCCCTAACCACTGGTCGCTGATATCTCATTTCCGCTGGTATTGCCATGAGAGCTTACCTTGTTTGAAGTCTTGAGCTATTGTTGATCATTTATTTTATATTAATATCTTTGATTCTTTGTAATGAACTCTTCTTCTGCCTTCTCAAAGACATTTGATTACATTGGTCATTTTATTTGCAGTTCATTAACTGAACCTTGGTCTAAGTTTTCTGCATAAGTTTGTTGGAGATGTATATGCAGCAAGTTGTGCAACCCAGATCCTCTTTTGACGAATATGGCCTCCGTAATATTGGAAGCGATACTGCAACTAGGTTTGACAGTAAGTATCAGATAGGTAACAGGTGTAGTTTTAGTTAGAGTTAATGACTGTACACTCTTCGTTTGTCTATGAACTGCATACTCACTTAACATAATTTTAGGTAAAGGAGAATTGCTTCAATCAAATTCTCGTGATCGACTAATATATTTAACTACATGCCTCGTTGGACATCAAGTGGAAGTCCAGGTGCAGGATGGATCTGTATTTTCTGGAATATTTCATGCTACCAATGCAGAGGATTTTGGTATGTCAAACCATAGCTGCATAAGTTTATCAATGGAAGCACCTGTGTTTGATTAAGCCCAATTGAGCTGAACCCTACATCTGCAAATGGAATGTTTTCCTTGATGTATGACTTTTTTGTTCTGTAGGAATTGTTCTGAAAATGGCAAACTCAATTAAAGATGGTTCTCAAGGACAGAAAACGATTTCAGATTTTCATACCAAGCCGCCTTCTAGGACCCTGATCATACCTGCTAAGGATCTTGTGCAAGTGATTGCGAAGGTTCAATAATTCTTTATACTATATGATTAATTGTGATTTTCAAGTCCTGATCCTTGATTCGAATTTCTATATCAACATCTCCATGATAAGTATCTGTCCTTTTTTTTTTTTTTTGTGTGTTGATGCCTCTTGATTGTAAAGCAGTGTATCTTTCCAATATGGACTTAAATCATCAACAAGTTTTCTTTGTTGAACTTGAACAGGGTGTGCCTGTAACAAGGAACGGGGTCATGAATGAGCTTCAGCATGAAAAGCAGCCGGATCTCATGATAGATTCCTACATATCACAATCTCAGAAAGTAGAGGTGGGGAGAGAACTGGAGCGTTGGGTCCCTGATGAAAATGATCCTGGGTGTCCTGAATTAGAGAATATATTTGATGGCTCTTGGAATAGGTCAGAGAATCACATGTCTTCTTTGAATATAAACATGATGGCTATATCTTGGCTTGTTTGATAGTGGATAACACCTGAAAGTTCTCTTTTATTGATATTTGTGAATAATGTTCCATTATGCTCAACCATGGTTTGAGAGACAACCACATATTAATTCAGGCATAAACCTTATAGAAATCATAGAGTAATTTATGCTCTTGCATTTATTAATTAAATCACCATTTATTCATGGAAGTGTTCTTCAGGTGGTTCAGCCATCCTTGTTTATCTAATGCTTATTTTGACTGATACGATACCTTTATTTGCATATCAGAGGCTGGGATCAGTTTGAAGTGAATGAAACTTTATTTGGAGTTAAGAGCACCTTCGATGAGGAGCTTTACACAACAAGGCTTCAGAGAGGTCCTCAGATGAGAGATTTAGAAAGAGAAGCCCTAAGGTTAGCTAGAGAGATTGAGGGTGAGGTAACCCATGATCGTCATCTGGCAGAGGTTGGACTGCGACTTTGCTAACTGCACTTTCATCTTCCATTTAGTTCTTACATTTTGTTTCATTCATCTCAATCATGTTGATTATGTAGGAAAGAGGTGTTCAACCTGATGGTAATATTGAAATGGATGAAGAAACTCTATATTCATCGGTCTACCGGGGAACCGATGATGATGGATACAGCGAGATTGAGGACATATTATTGGATTCACGAAATGATGACACATTTGGAGGTGTCTCTGATTCTATAATTGACAAAAATTGCATAGACATGACTACTAGGAAACACTTCGATGGAACTCAAGTGTCATCGAGATCTTCATTGATGGTATTTCCTAATTTCTGACGTCTTTCTTTTGTATTTATGAAGGCGTTCTATCATTTGCTTGTGTGATTAAGGTGTTTGGCTTTTTTATGTTTGTCCCTCAATCTCTCTTTTGGCTTTTGGATCATCAAGGCTTTGGAATGGGCTGAATGTCAAGAGAGGGGAGGGGTAATTGTGAGTTAGATAATTTTGTTATTTAAGGAAAACAAAAAAGCAACAGCCCGCTAGAATCCATGAACCAGATGGAGATGTGATCATATAGTTTAATTTACTCTCTTCCAGAAATCCAGGCATCTTCACCCCTCTCCCAATCTCTTTGCTCTTCACCTGCTTGCTTATCTCTATTTTATAGCACACATATCTCTGTTGCCAGAAACTGTAAAGCTACGTTTAATAGCTAGTTTAATGATATGTTCTGATGCTAATTTATTTCTCTAATATGCTTGGGATGGGGCGTGGTTTTTGATATGTGTGTGTATTTTAGAATTCAACCCACAATATCATTAAGCTAAATTTGAATTAGATATTAGTTAATACTAACATTTGGCTCCTTACATATGTTGTATTAATTACGGCACTACAATTAGATTAGGAAAATGTATCTATGTGTTGGTTGTTGCTTCCTAGCCCGTTGATTCTTTGACCAGATTTTTCTACTCAGAGAAAATCAACATCAATTTTTTCTATCTTTTTTCACTTCTGAGGATATCATTCAGCTATTCATTTTGCTAAAATGAGCTCTGTTAAGCTGCTCTATGAACATCTACTCATTAGAAAATTAAGACTTTTGACGGTAGTGTACTCTACAATGGTTGAATCACACCAAAAGGGTTTAGTGACCTCAAATAGAGTTGCTTGTGAGCTTTCATTATAGTTGCAGTGACTGTTCCTCGTCTATAATTTTGTTCTCTCTGCTGCATTGGAAGTATAAATTTTACTAAATTTGCACCTCCCTATTTGAGTCCCCCCACTTAGTGGCCATTCTTGGATATTGGCTATAAATTTCCATTAATATCTCCTGCTTTCATCCTATAGGGAGAAAGACAATCTTTTCTCACTGCTACCATCAGGGATGTGCATCATTCAGGTTTCAAGGATCATGCCGCAAAGCTCCCAAAACATTCATCTGTGATTGATGCTAGCAGGTTTTTTCTATTATCATCTAATAAGTAGTGTTTGTGCATAAAAAAAAACTTTTTGAAAACTCAAGTTAACTTTCCTAAAACTGAGCCTATGCTATTTTTACTTTTAATATTTGAATGGCTAGCTCTTAAATTGCAGAAGTTCTTTTTAGTATGTAAAATGTGGAATGTTTTATCTTAGGGTTCATGATGACAAATTCATTGGACATCCTGTTTCCAATCACCTCAAGGACAAAGAAAAGCAAAAGGTTAGTGTCAGTTTGACTGTTCTGGAGTGAAAAATGGTGTTTTTTCTGTTCTTTGTTAAAAAATAGTTACTTGGTGAATCTCATGAAACTTTCTCTTCTCTGCAGTTACATGATCAGAATCTAGTATCTAATCCTGAGGGTGAGTGAACTCTCTTATTCATACAGGTCAAAGTTACATTTGGTCCTGAATCGTGATTACATTTGTATGTATCATGATTTGCAAGGACAACTCTCATCAAGTTTTCTTTCTCATTTGAAGTGGGTCACTGATATATGATGCCTTTTTATGTTTAGTGTTGATATTTATGTAATTGAAATTATCCTACTTGTTTCGTAGAATTTGTTAGGACAGAGATGTAGGCTTTTCATTTTCTCATTTTATGGGCCTATTCTTGCCCATGTATATTCTCTTCTTTTGGCTTTGTGTGAGTTTTGTAGACTACATTTTTATTATGCCATTTCATTAATCTTTAGTGTTGCATTATGATTTATGACTAACAAGATTGCATCCACAGATTCCCAATCATTGCTGAGTTCAAAGAAGGAAAGCTGGGATAAGGTTGGATTGTCTGCAAATGCTACTGCATTTGATCCATCTCATGTATCATCCAAAGGTCAGGAAATATCAAGCTCTTGTAATGAGGCACAGGAGGATACAGAACCTCCTAAAACACAAGGGACTGCAAGTTCTCATGCCCAGTCCAATAGTTATGCATCATCCACTTCTGATCGTGGAGGTGCTCCTTCCACTTCTGCTGGCCGTGGGTTGTCACCTAGTTTAACTGTTGGCTCATTGGCTTCAGAGAAGTCGACACTAAATCCACATGCTAAGGTTGACCAATAGGAACGTGGCAATCTAATATTCATAGTGGCAATCATAATTTAGTGTGATCTTGTTCCCTGGTGCATTCCAACTGACATGTGTGGCAATTTGGCATGATGAGTGTACCAATGAGTTCCCTTTTCTTGTTACACTCCTACCCTGTGCCTAATGTATCATTTGTTAACTCTTTTGCTCCCCTTGATTATCTATCTGGCAGGAATTTAAACTAAGTGCTAAAGCGAAGAGTTTCGTGCCATCTCCAACCCCTCTAAGGCCTTCGTCTCCAGTTGCTGATAGTTCCTTCTATTACCCAGCTAGCATGACTGCTGCGACACAGATGCATGGAGTGCCTGTTGGTGTTGAGGTGCAGCACATTTGTCCATTGCTACCTGCTTCCTCATTGCTATTTGCTTTCATCTTTTCTTAGATGGTCTGGAAGTGTAGCCTGTATCTGCAACATAATTAACATGATTGAAGGCTTTTGCTAATGAGCTTGCCTCAGCTATAAAACCCATGTATCGGTATAAATATTATCTACATGTGCTAGTTTATTCATTATGTAATCAATCAACCCTCATTTTTTTAAAAATCCATCCTCATGCTGTCATTTTTATTGGCATCTTTGGTAATCGTATTCCCATCACTTTTGTAGGTATACCAACTTTACACTGACTTCATTTTTGGTGTTTTATCATTATGCAGATTGGACCTTCTTTTGCTGTGCAGCAGCCTGTTCTATTCAGTCCACAGGGTGTACCAATGACACATCCATATTATCATCCAAATGGACCTCAGGTTGTCATATTTTTCTCTGTGGGGGGTTTTGCCCATTATTTGTAGTATAATTGAAGTTTTACTGAACTTTGATGCTGTATGGGCAGCAGATGATAATGGGACAACCTGGACCGGGTCTGTACATGCCAACATATCATCCTGTAAGATAATCGTGTCTTCTTTCTATCCTTCTACTTATCTATGTAAGAAGAAAACATCATTGTCTACCAAAATTGAGCCCTAACAAATTGAGTTTTGGAATCCCAACCCTGGATATAAAATTCTAGTTATAGAACATACCGTTGAGCTGATTGTTCTGGTTCTGCTGCTCATAATACTGCAACCTTTCTGGTTAATCTACTTAAAAATGGAAAAGATTTTGGACTGCAATTTTGTTATCGACTCAAGCATTTCTTTATTTACTTTGCTGATTGGCCAGTGCTTGGTAGTGCTATTCATTCATTGGATATATACTGGTGCAGGAAATGCAATACAAATGAAGGGAGTTTTGCTTAATCTTGGCAAACACCAGTTTTAGATGTTCCATTTTTGGTAACACGTAGACAATTTCCATAGAGGCTGCTTGGGATATTTTTTGGTGTGAGCCAGCAGCTGGTGATATTTTGAAGAGCTCAAGACTGTATGTGGCATTTGGAGATTCAGTCCTTCGCTAACAATTTTCCGAGCCAGTGCTTTTCCACACTCTTGAGTCTCTTGATGTTCTAACATAGAGAAGTACTGCAATTTTCTTTTTCTTCTTTCGCCTTTTGGTTTGTATTCAAGTATTTAGATGTGTGTTGTTCTTTCTTAAACCATGCTTGCTACTGATAGTTTGTGTTGTATTGAGTTCTTAAATAAAATTTGGTTTCTGGGAATCCTTATTTATAGAGATTTATTTCTGAAGTTGTGTACATTTAAAGTGTGTTTTTCTGACATAAACCTGATGTTTTTGCGTTCCTTTTTATTTCTATAAATAAGTTAGAACTCTGGTGAAAGTAGGGGATGGTGATTCCACTACCTGATGATATGAATGATGATTACATTATCTGGTTGTTTGTTAAACACATGTAATTGATTAATTAGGGATGAAAAATAGCACTAGGGTCCTTCTTCTCAAATTGTGTTATATTTCAATCAATGTAGTGTTTTGGAGCATAATTGAAAATACCATGATAAAGTATGATAATCCAAGTGGTACTCCAAAATAAGACTTTTCCTGCTTTAAAAACGTTGACCTTTTCTTTAGTTTCTGCTTTTTAGGAAAAACACATAGATATTCTATGATTCTTACATGTTATTCCATGTCTTTAGCTTTGTTAACTGATATATGAACTCAAATTTATTTTCTTAACATAACTTTATATTAGATTGTCCCTAAATATAATTACGTGAGATGAATTCCAGATTATGAGTTGATCAGATTATTATGAGTTGACCATGAATTGACTCGTATCATAAAATTAGATTAATTCCAGATTATGAGTTGATCAGATTATTATGAGCTGACCATATTATGAATTTACTCATCATAAAATTATATCCATTAACCTTGGTTTCAGGTCTTCCAATAGTTTTCTAAACAACAAATAAATAAAGTGGTGACAATATTTTATTGGGTGGGGATGGGGGAGGTAGGGATAGGGTACCTATATCTGATGTGATGAAATTCTCTATTCCACCTTTCACAAATCATTAAATCATTCAATGTTCAAAAGGGGAAGTCCACAACATATTTATCAAGCAACCACACAATTTTTTATGTCCTCACTTTATCTCATTGCACCCTTTTCTTCCCTATTGATTCCATAGATATTCCTACATTCATTTAAACAAACCTAAAGTTGATT
This sequence comes from Scutellaria baicalensis, assembly GCA_005771605.1. Lineage (NCBI taxonomy): Eukaryota > Viridiplantae > Streptophyta > Magnoliopsida > Lamiales > Lamiaceae > Scutellaria > Scutellaria baicalensis. The sequence continues at coordinate 77,093,978 of CM016721.1, forward strand.
CTCTCTAAAAATATCCAGTTTTCCAAGCTATATAGTCCATCATTTGCATCATTCTTTGATTCTGCAAACCACTTCTTTCTGTTAAAAAAAAAAAAAGAACAAAAATTCAATTACATACTATTGAATGGATATAAATACAATGTTTCTCTTCTTCCTTGTCTTCTTGTTTACCATCAAATCAATGATCCCTTTAGTTAAAATGCTAATTTTTCCACTTCATCTTCCTACATGTGAGCTCATATATGTCAATGCAAAACAGCACGACGCGATCTTGAGACGACGAAGGCAGAGAGCCAAGATGCAGGCTCAGACCAAACTCAACAAACCTAAAAAGGTCACATCTTTTATGTCATGTTTCTTGATCATTTCTTTGCTTGTTACTATCAGATTTGAGTTAGCTGTTACTGATTCTTGATTGTTGCTTAGCCTTATTTGCACGAATCGAGACATCTTCATGCGCTGAGACGGGTCAGAGGAAGCGGCGGAAGGTTCATCAAGACAAGAAAAGCACAAGAAGATCAATCCAAAACTCATGCAAGAAACTTACACTTTATTATAACTTCCAAACTAGTTCATAGTCCGTAGACCACATGTTCTTGTGAAGTTATATAAGAACCAATCCTTTATATATCTAATCAAGAATCAAGAATCCTATTTTCTCCTTTTTGTTCAATCATCAGCTCTGTTTTAGTTGTTCTCAAGGCTATGTGTATAGTGATGATGCATGAAAATGTAATGGATTTTGATTATTTGGAGATAATTTATTGATATAATTGGTACTTGTTTTTCTCATTTCTTGCAGCAAATCACTATATATGGAAATATATATATAAAGGCCCAACAAAATTGCAAACCACAATTGATACAGAAAAACAAAAACAAAAGCCCATTAATTAAATCTCTATTTTAATTAAAAGAAAAAAAAAGACTTCTTTTTTTTTTTTGGAAAAAAAAAAAAAGGGTTGTCGGACTCATGAGGCAACTCTCAAATATAGTTAAACCCGTCCATCTTCATTAGATTCAAATCCGCTCCATCCATCTCTCCTCATTTACTTCTCTCTCCTCCCTCTCTCTCTCTCTCTCTCTGCTGGAGATTCTCTACTATTTATTATCCCCTGCTCTTAAACCCCCCCTCCCACATTTTTTGTACCGTTCCCATTGCTTTTTTCTTGTGAAGTTGAGGAAGATGGAGGCTGGCTACAATCCTCGAACCGTTGAAGAAGTTTTTAGGGATTTTAAGGGTCGAAGAGCCGGACTCATCAAAGCCCTCACTACTGGTTTGTCTGTATTTTGCGTTTCTTTCTTCTTCTGAATTTGCATTTCCGTTTCTCTGATTTTTGTTTCTTTGTATGAAAGGCTCTGCATTTTTTGTTTCTCTCGGAGTTTTAGTTGATTTTTTTTTTTTGCAGATGTTGAAGAATTTTACCAGCAGTGTGATCCTGGTAAGAATTTTCTGATTTAATCAGTTATTAGTTTTTTTAGTTTTAATTCGTGTGGGCGTGTTTTTTAAGTTTTTATCTTTACTTTTCTAAACTCTGTGTTTTAGAAAGAATGTCTTCTGAAGTAAACTTATTGGTGTTTTTGATGTCTGAATTTTAAACTTGTGAATTTTAAAATAAATTTTGGTCTATTAACTCCACCAGCTGTATGGTGTTTTTCTATTAATTAAAGTGGAATGTGACTCCAATTTTCTGTTTTAAAGTTAAAGAAAGGGGTTTTTATGGCATCTGAAAATGTGGGTTTGAGATTGTTTGACTACAATGTGCATTGAAGATGAGAGTAAACTTGTTGGCTAACTGGGACCATCACTCATGGTGGAACCCTCATATGTGTCTCACTTTAAATGGAACATGTGAGAGTTATATTTGTATTGAGCTAAAAATTCTGTTTTTGTACAGTGAAGGTTTGGTTATATGGACCTCGAGTTTTTGGTCATCAATTTAAAAGCTGGTGTATATTGTTTTGTTTTTGTTTTTGGTTTTCTAGCAATACATTTTAATTCTGGGAATTCAATCTGAAAAATTTGTTTCTTCTTTTCCGTTAGTTGTGCTTCATTCATTGGGATTCTGGTTATATAACCTGCATGAGCGATGAGATGCTGTTTGGGTAACTCAAGGACCCTTTTGGTATGCCATGCAAGAGCATTGTTATCATGGTGGATAGAAGGAACTTAGGTCTAGTAGAACTATCATCTTGTTGGAATCTTTTACATTTTTGGTGTGATCTGGAATAATAGTGATCTATGATTTTTGTCGTTTCTTGTTATAATATTGGAATTCGTTACGTAGCATCTGGAAGGTTTTGTTGTATGTTAAATACCAGGTTTTGTGTCTTACATTCTTTTATGTTTATGTTAAAGATTTTTGTCGCAAGTGATTAGTTTGGATACATTTTGTTACTTGTCCTGACACGTGTTTAGTGCAGCTATATTACTTAAGTCACGTGTCTTGTCATCATGCTTTTTTAGTGCGGTCAGTATTATTTACGTCATGCTTTCATTTCCAGAAAAGGAGAATTTGTGCTTGTATGGGTTCCCCAGTGAGCAATGGGAGGTCAATTTGCCTGCTGAAGAAGTACCTCCAGAACTCCCAGAGCCTGCTTTGGGCATCAACTTTGCTAGGGACGGGATGCAAGAAAAGGACTGGTTATCTCTAGTTGCTGTTCACAGCGATGCTTGGTTGCTTGGTGTTGCCTTCTATTTCGGTGCTAGATTTGGTTTTGACAAAGCTGACAGGTGCCTCCTAATCTGTTTGTTTGCCTAGTATTCCTTATAAACTTTGCAAGTCTTGTTTTCGCAAAGAACGTTAGTTGGTATCAACATGTTATTATATTGATGGGTTCTGGTTGTGAATCTTTCTCCAGTTTGTCTCGATCCCACTAAGATATTTGAACAACTATGCCATATAACTTGAATAATAGTCCTAGTTTACGAGTATATGATGACTTTCCTTGTTGGTATAGGAAGCGGCTTTTCAACATGATCAATGATCTCCCTACTGTATATGAAGTTGTGACTGGAGCTGCAAAAAAACAGCAGAAAGAGAAATCTTCGGTCTCAAATCATAGTAGCAACAAGTCGAAGTCCAACTCCAAACCGGTAGGGACAAATTAGACAATTATTGGTTTTGTTTCAACATGTTCTCTTTCATTAACCTGTATTACCGGGTATGTAGTATTATATTCTGAATATTGCCAACTTCTTGATGGTACATCATCTTGCTCTGTTGGTGGCAGCGATTGACTGAAACTCCAGCAAAGTTTTCAAAGGCACAGCCAAAAGAGGAGGAGGAAGAGGGATTGGATGAGGAAGACGAGGATGAGCATGGGGAGACTTTATGCGGTGCATGTGGAGACAACTATGCATCGGATGAATTCTGGATTTGCTGCGATATCTGTGAGAAGTGGTTTCATGGAAAATGTGTCAAGATTACTCCTGCTAGAGCTGAGCACATCAAGCAGTACAAATGCCCGTCATGCAGCAACAAACGATCTCGCCCTTAATGTAGTATGCAAATCTTTAGCTCTGTACTTTCCAGAAATGGCTTGATACATTGGTCAATTAGATAGATCCCTTGCTTGTTCAACTATCGAGGGCTAACCTGTGGAACTTGCACTTCTGATTTGGGGGATTTCGTTTTTTTTGGTATAGTATTATTATGATTTGTTGTAGCATCAGAAGTAGTTCCCTGGGTAAATGGAACCATCATGTTTCTCTTAAATAGGATTTCAAGTCCTTTCTTTTGAAAGACCTCTTGCTTGTCTCCTCATCGATATGGCATGATAGTTCTGTGAATCTCTCTCGTTTATTCATCTTTAACCGAAATGAGAAAGGGTTTTGTGGTAAGTTTGATAGGTAAAATTCTGTTATTCATGATTTTTATCTTTTTCACAATGTCATAGGATTTATTTGATCCTCGAACACATTGTATTAGTGTGGTCTCATGTTCATGTAGACCCTTTCAAGCCTATGGAAGATGTGAAATGAAGGAGATGCAATTCAAACCTCAGAAAAAGTATGATGTGGCAAATGGTACTTCACATCCTAATTGCTATTTTCCCCTTCAGATTCAATATATGATCTGCTGATAATGAAAGGTAATGGCTAAAACAAGTGTTTGATTTTGATATAAAGATGATACATGACAAATAACTTAAACTATCTTGTACTTATTCTTATAGATAAGCAAGTTGCATTACCCTACCCTACCCCACCCCACCCCACCCCACCCCACCACACCAACCCCTTCACCAAGCAAATGTCCCAAGAAAAAGAAAGCTAGTTAGTGGATAAAAAGTCTTGCATTGACCACTATTTAGTATTTACAAACGAGAATAAACCCAAAAAAGAAAAAAAGAGGAGTGAAAGTAAATCAACAAGAAAAAGCAGACTGATGAGAAACCTTGTTAGTGTGTGTGTGTGTGTTTTGTGTTCTTTCATGATGTCAAAACATCTTCACTCTTAGTTGAGAGACGTTTCAAGAACTCATAAGTAGTGATCATAGTAGTTGCAGACATGGACATCGAAGCACACCTCGGACCCAACCCTCTATAACAAGCCATCCATCCACCTTCCTTAACAAGATTTCTTACAGTCTGCCCCAAACTCGGCCCCTTTCTACCATTCTCGTCCCCATCCAAAACCTGCAAACGCGTCTTGATTGTGTCCAACGGCATTGTCATCAATGCTGTAAACCCTCCGGCCATGGCTGCACTCACCCCTTGAACTGCCATCACGATTTTAGCATCCGGCCTCAATCCAAAACCACTACTACTATTACCATTCATAATAGATCCATTTTCAATCTTTTCATCTTCTTTCTTGCTGAGAAACCAGCGTATTCCACTCCAAGTGAGCCACTGTGCCACCGAATAAGACGCCCACCATACAGCATTCGAAGGTGCATAAGTTAAAATCGATATCCCAAATCCTCTATACAACCCTCTTACCCCATCTGTATTCAAGATCTTCCTGAATGCATCAACCCCATTAACATATTTACATGGCAATGCATTCAAAGAACTTCGATTTCCTCCACCACCAACACCGCCACCCCCCTGCGCCATTAGTCTCTGGCTGATCACATCAACCGGTGTCCAAACCACCTGTGATGCCATGGCAGCACTCAGTCCAGCTACTGCGTTGGCCACAGCCGATGCAGTAGGCTCAGGAAATCCGAGCCTAGTGGCTGTAGTTCCCACATTACTCTTGGTAACCTCAAGAGCAGCCATGTATAAAGCTCGGGCAGGGATAGTGCCCGTCAAAGAAGTCCCGAATCCCCTATACAATCCACGAATCCCTTCATATCTCAAGATCAAAACCCCAGTTCTAATACATGAAACATGGGATTGAGCAACCTGTTGTCGGGTTTTTAGCACCACCATAGGATACAAAGAGGCTGACACACCAGAAAACAAAGCTGCTCCCAGGACGAAAAACTTAGATTTGTCCAACATCTGCCAATCTATATCTGCTGGAATGTGGATTTCTCGTGCTGTTGGTTCTTCCTCTGCTCTTCTTAAACTCATTTTCTCCAATATTTTCACCAATTCTTTCTCCAATTGTCAATTCAAAGTCCCTAAACTAATTCCATATACAAACTATCCTATAACAAACTCTAACCAAGCCTTCTCCTCCAATCAAAACCACATCAATTCTAGTCAGTCATCCAAATTAAACTCTGTAGTATAAACCATATACATCCATCCACATAGGCATATGATCAAACAGATTCTATACACACACAGAAATCGGAGCAAAGTCCAGATCTTTATAAAGATTCTCACAAGAAAAATATGTAAAGGCCTCTCTACAGATTCACATGACTATCCCACAAACTTTTTTGCGCTTGTGAAACCATGTTTTGGATCGCAGGTAAAAAACAGCAAAAGGGTTTATCATTTCATGAAAGTTCTTACCAATTCATCTGCAGGGTCACCGGTAAGATCGGATCTTGCCGGAAAATATCAATTCTTTTTGGTGTTTCAAAAGCTGACTACAATAAAAAAATAAAATCTTTTGAGATAAATAACAGCAGACCCTGTGACTGATTTTATCTGTTTCTATATAGTTAATAAAAATTTAAAACACTCATTTTGTAGATTTAATTGTGTGTTAGATAAACATATCCATAAAGCTCTGTTTTAAGATTTTGTTTGTCTTGTTTCCTATTTAGTTTCTTGATAAAATCTTTCAACCAATTAAGAAAAAGAATTTAAAAATAGGACAGCCTACCCTACCTACAACGAGTCAGCAATGGTTATCCAATGACGTGTCAAATGTTATCTAGAATCTGAATCTCCAATAAGCCACGTGCCACACGTGGCAAATTAGGTCGTGTTTGAATCCACAAATTTGGTCAAAAGTGAGTAAATAATATATTTTTTCTATTTGAATCGAATCACTTAAATAGCAACTGTAACAACTTGAAAAATGGCTAGTTTAATTATTGAGTCATTTGGATACCTACTATAACCCATGTTATTAACCTTAATTTTATACCTTTTAAATATTTAAATTCTACATTTACTTTATCAATACCTCTTAAATATTCTCATAAAATGATTATAAAATTAAAACCAAAGACTAACATCATGCTGGGAAAAGAAAATTCAGATTTCTCTATTGATAATGTTAAATATAAAGATTGGTTCAAAATTGTTATGCTCACCAACATACAGCAAGATTTCATTGCAATATTTATAGTAAATATATATACATATACATGTGCAAGTGTGTGCATATATACGGTCTTGATGGTGTTGGTGATGCATTTAGGACGTCGATAGCTTCTCGATTATCTGCTTAGCATCAGTCCCTTGAGTACTGCATAAGCTCGAACCACTGGACAAGCAATCGATGGAAAAGGATTCGAGTAAGTTACTATAATCGAGAAGACAACGCGATGATTGGATTAGGTTAAACAGAAACTCACTTGTCTCAAAAGATCAGCAAGTGTCCTTGGAAGTGATTCGATGTTCTTTAGAACGACGTAGTATGGGAATGGGAACGAGTCGAGATATTTAGAGAACTTGATTTCTGATCCCTGAACCGTTGCTTCCTGTAGGCGTGATGGTATATTAGTATGGATACAATCAAACTAGACGTATAATCGGTGGGAATTGTAAGTTACCATGAAATCCATGATGGACTCATTTGGACTGTCAAGGAGCAAGAATGCAACCATACGTTTCGTACTCAGGATGTCTCTCACACGTCGTTTCAGTTTTTCCTGATTCAAGCAAATAGGAAAGCATTGAGAGAAGGGCTATAGACGAACGAAGAAAAGCTTTCAATAATCGAAGAAGAGAATATACCTTCTCGTTGAAACGACCATCAGCTATAATCAATACAAGCTGCTGGAGAGGATTGAAACCAGATGGTGTTCGTGAATGCATCACTGCATCGTCCAGCATGCTGCTCAAATACTTTAGTAGATCAACCATTGGCTCGTCTGTGATCGTGTTCTCTTGCTTAAAGGTTAAGCTTGAGATCATCTGTCCCAAATAAAACGAAAAAGCAACCAATAAATACTTTTGAAAGAAAGAAGAGTTTTCGGGCAAGAGAAATATATGAAGACGCTACCTTAGTTCCAGCATCAGGAGTGAACGGTTTGTCGAAATCAGTGAAGCAGCCTGATGTTGCCCTGCTGCCCGAAACTTGCAACGGCCAACTTACCCACTTCTAGCTGAGACATTGCTCGACAGACTGTTACCAACGCTTCCATGGCAAAATTACCACACTGCCCCTCCGACATGCTTCGGGAATCATCCACCGCGATTACAACTTGGTAGTCACGTTTGCTTGGCCTGGTCCGTCTCAACCATATCCTGTCTTTCCGATAATGGCTGGCAATGTATGGAATCACCTGCGGACGAGACATAATTACATATTGTTTAATTCAGAGTTCACTCTTTTACATTACTATAGTTGCATGCATTAACACATTAATTGACACCTTGTTGTATTACCTTTTTCATATTGATCCTTTTACCAGTCTTGTAATCGCCTTGGAGCTTGCTAGCCAATGTGGGTTCCATGACGAGACGTAACTGTTCTGCTAACTCCTGAGACAATCTTGTTGTTTGCATTTCATATCTTCTCCAAAGAGCAGCAGCATCATCCCTTGTAACAATGGAGGGCTCAAAGTCACGAGCCTTTCCAAGATGATCATCATCTACTGAGGCGGATGTGGCAATTTGACGTATGTCTTCACTCATGTATGCCCTCTTTACAGATACCACACTCTCCATAGTTGTATCTTGATTATGATCAATATCGATTTCCATGGCGTCTCCAGGCTGCTGCTCTGTATCTACCATCCCCTTGTGCTTATTTACATCTCTTACAGGATTGAGAGCAGAATTGACAATCGGATTAGTTTCAGAAGTCGTCTTCTCAATCTCAGCTTCAGCTGTTGGTTCTCTCGATTCAGTGTTTTCTACGTCCATCTCTTCATCATTTTGACTAATATCTCCCTTGACTTGGTCAGCCGTTGCAGGTCCAAGTGCTTGAGCCGTACCCTCCTTAAACTCAGCAGTGTAGCCATACTCGTCTGCATCCTCCACCATATCATTCGGGTTTTCTACTTGCTCCTCGAGGTCAACAGAGACTTTGACTCTCTCTTTCCACCCATCAAGGGCGTCGCCAATGCTGCGGTAAGGGTTTGGCTGAGCTTTCTGAATAAGAGACTCTGGACGAGGTAATGAAGTCCGTGATTGCTCATTGGTTAAACTTTTTCCACTCATAGAGTCGGCAACCCTGACTTCAAGATCAGAGGCATCAGGCAGGCCGTTTGTTGGAGCCATGTCGTTTCTAAATTCAGTTAAATTAGAATATTTCTCTTCCGGTGCTGAGTCACCCATGTCAGCCGTTGCAGAGAAGTCTTCAATAGACTGCCCCCCTCCAGATTGAGCAGTGCTATCATTAGGAGCAGATTGCAAAGAATCTTCCTTTGGCTTTGTAACATCCATCTCTGCATCGTTTTCCAGAACATTCCCTTCAGCATTGGTCTCGGTATCATCTGTAGGATGCTCGGAATCTCCCTCTTCTGGCAATTCAATGGCATTTTCTTCATTGTTCTTTACATCAGAATCATCCAGATCATCCGTTTCACCATCTTCCATTGGTTCGGTATCTTCCAGGTCGTCCATGGGAGTTTCTTGCTCAGTTGATTCGTTTTGGACATCAGGATTCACTCCAGAAGGATCTTCATATGCATCATCCTTGTCTACCTTCATATCTTCTTCACCATCATGACCTTCTTCATTTCCATTTTCCTCATTCTGTTCACCAGATTCTTTTGCATCAAGATCATCAGCATCCTCTTTTGCAGCAGTCGAGTCTTCCTTGGCTCGAAACTCTTCTTCTTGGGAAGCTTTATCTTTCACCGATGGACCCTGTTCGTACTTCTCATTTGCATTGCGATCCTCATCATCATCATCGACACCCCCAAGTTTCTCATCGACTACATCACTGTTAGTACCTACTTCCCCCATGGCCGATTCAATTAGCTCATCCTCATCACCTCCGTTTTCATCTTCTTCTGAATCCTCACTAACACTGCATGCTTCAGCATTGAAGTCCTCTTCCATCTCTATTCCTTTTTCAGTTTTGCTAGGCATTTCGGATGCATCATCACGCTCTTCATTTGTCTTCAGAAACACGACAAATTTTAGGATTATGTTTGAAAAAGAACATCAACTGAGCAATCTTCGTTCAAAACTGCATACCTTTTCAGAGGCACCCAGGAGCTGATCTTCATCATTTATTTGATCACTGACATCATTCACTCCCACACCTTCACCCATACCAGTTCCACTCGCATCTTGAGTCCCCTCTTTCGAGTCCTCATTTTCCTGTTCTTCGGTGGTGCCAAATCCTTGGGAAAATAATGAAGCCAAAATGTTTGCAAGTGCATAAGTCACTTCGGATACCTACACACAGAAGCAACATATGGTTTAGGAGTCATCTTCACAACATGTTCTTCGAATCATTTTCTCAACACCATAAAAGTTTGGTTAAACTCACCATACAATGCAGAGCTAGAAAATCCTGAATAAGGTTATCACCAAATGCCAGTATCACATCCAATTGGTCATACAGTTGTCCCAACTGTAATCTAACAGAACTTATGGAAGTATTTCTTTCTCCATGATAGTCGAGCAGTTCGCCCTAAAGATGTAAAAAAGAAGAATAATATAAGAACAGGTCAATCAAAGTTATGGAACGAAAAAGAAAGCAAGAAATTGTCCTCAGCATGTCCTCCCAAATGAACTTACAGCACACTGAATTGCTCTCATCACGTCCTCATGAATGAGGTCTAAACGCAGATGTTCTACATCTTTCTGAAACAGGATCTTCCACCCTTTCATATCCATCAATGAGTCTTCATTAAGAGCAGAATCATGATTCAGAGACCCTATACTCTGAAGCACACCAATGATGTGCTCATATGTATCCTTGAGGGCATCATTAAAATTAGATTCAAGTTCATTCATCTTTTCTTTGCCATTAACATCTATTCTGGCTAGCACGGAAGAATAAGACTCTTCAGCATCAATAGCCTGCACAATATTGAATAGGCATCAATTGAAGTGTTTCTCCTTTTCCAATGATAGAAATATTTTACACTGGAACACCTTAAGAATAAAATAAAAACAGTCTGGATTTGCAGTACAATATATCCGCACCTTTGAAAATAAATCGTTAAAATGCCCAAGTAGAATGTATTTAACAGCGCCTCGCCCATCGAAGGCGGAGAGATCCTTCTCAAATGATTTAATCAACTTGAAGTTCTGATTCACCATCTCTTCCATTTCTTTTGTAACACCATAGGGGTGCAATGCAAACCCTGCCATGGAAATATTTTCATAACTTCCAAGAAGGTTGTGATCCAGCATATTCTGCAAAAAATATTTCAAGATAAGTAAGATAAAGAATAATGTTCCAACTACAAACAATTAGGAAAAAAAATTGACTGGCCATTTACCTTAGACTTTTGAAAATCAGGGAGAACTTCCTGAAAGAATTGCCGAATCTTTTCCACTTCATCTTTGACAATGGAACAGGTATTCACATGATTATTACTAACTATTTGTAGCAACAAATGTTCTTCATATAGCAAAGCGCAGAAACCATCAAAGAGTTGCTGTAACAATTGCAGAATGTATTGTCAGAAAACTTGAAGTAGAGGAACCAATATAAGGTTCAAATCCAGTCAGATTTTTAAAGTTACCTTCTGTTGCCACATGCAAGCGAAAGTTGCATGTTGGTTCAGGTTAAAAGTGCTCTCGCTGATGGGCTCAGAAGCTGAGATGACAGAGCTTGAGAAGAAATTTGCTAAAGGCGATGTGCACTGTCTCAAGCACTTCAGTTTATTCGCAAAATTATAGGCGACAAGCCTCTGTTCTTGTTGTATCTCAATTAGATGATCAACATAAGAGCCTGATCTTTTTACCTACATAAGAGAGAATATATTGGGTTTACTCCAGACACTGAATCTGTTACATAGAACATGCTCAAAGTACTTAATCAACTTTCAGGAAAAACGGAATGCAAATTCCCCGGACATACCTGTATTAGACTGAAGTCTTTATGAAAATTCAGACATATTTTCTCCAGATATTTAATAGACGCAATGCTCTTGAAGTAGAACTTATTTGCTGTTTTCCAAATTATTTCATGAGATGAGCTCTGAAGGTGACCAAAATGAACATTGGCATTCATAGAAGAATCATCATTTTGTGTCAGTAGCAAATGTTGCACTTCATAGGATGGCTGGTGAAGCCAATAATGTGATTTGTCATATTGGCCCTAAATGAAAGCATAAATTAGTAAACAACACAACCTTTTTCCCAACAGCACAATAAATCAACTTTAAAATTGTAATGAGATTCAATATGTTAAAACAAATACGAACTCAAAATGGATCACAAAAAGTCAGATTATAGACACTAGCATTGAAGTACCTCTATAGATGTTCTATGCTTGGACAAGCCACAACTATCAAGAAGCTTTAAGAGGTCAGAAAATGCCCTTCTTTTTCCAAATTTCTTAGTCTTATCCTCCCACAGTTCGCCACAGTGAATTATATTGACACATAATTTCTCAATTGTATGCCACAACTGGTTCTTTTCTTCCCAGTAAACACATGAAGATTGTGGAGGTATATTATCCTTGATAGCACTTGTGACCTCTGCATGATTTAGAATTCTAATAAGAATAAATAATAAACAATCGGAAAAAAGAAGCTGTATAAGGTCAAAGGACTCAGGAAACAACCTCCCACTCTCTCCAGCCTTTTTGTCCAATCAGATAACCATATAGAACTGCAACAAAGAATCAAGGTCTGACATAATTCTACAAAAAAAAGGAAACATAGGATAAAGAAAACATGAAAATTGAAACTTACCTCTCCTTAGCTTTAGATTCAGACAGATTGCAGATACTCTGAAGAAGATTCCTAATGACCTCATATGGGTCCAGCATAAGCTTTTGGCTTTGAACAGAATAGGTGCTAATCCCTTTATGTGAGGTTTCATGACCAAGGAACTCCATGAGAGGTTGTTGTAGTAGATCCTATGAAGATAAGAAAGATGATATATTTGTGAACGAGTAGCATCAATAACCCCAGATGACCACTAACCCCAAACGTCAATTATGGACCCATGACAAAAAAAACCAATCCTTTAAGAAGTAAAATAAAACGTATGCTGGGGGTTAGGGGTAGCTCGAATGAGTTACTGAAAAATAATTCACAAGACATTTAAGTTTATCCTAAGAACTTGCAACAAACACAAGTTCCAATACTATATGGACCTCAAACCTGATTCTGTTCCATATCAAGATTAATAAAGGATAATCAGTGGGAAGCTCAAAAATGAAGTGGTACATATTACACTAATAGCCATATAAAATTTCTCAAACATACTACCATTATATGAATTGAGATGTCACAAGGGGCAAGGGAAACTGCATACTGCTACAGCATCAGATCTAATGTTTACAATTACCAAAACACAAGTTCATGAACATTAACAAATGCGTTTGTGTGTGAAATGATAGATTTCCTAGAGTTTTAGGTGGGCAGTGATTGTAATTTCTTCATGTACAATGAAAGACCGGGAGGCTAGACTTGAAGAAAGCTACTGGGAAATGGGGTTGATAGATGGTAATCCTTTTAAATATCTAAATGGGATCAGAAACCTCTTCCAAATGAACAAAACAAAGAAGATGAACATGATGCAGTATAAAAAATAGTACAGCTCACAGTGTTTGGTCAATTTGACTATGAAGGTGGATAGTAGTCTTACTGTGTACTTCTTTACAATCTTTCGTAGTTTCAGCCTAGTTCTTTTGAAACTCTCAATGGCGAAATAACTTTCAATTCGATCCCAACGACACAACTTCAAAAGCTCATTCAACTCTTTCTCAATGCTTCTTCTATTTTCTCCGATATGTTCCAGAATTCTATAGAAAGGATAAAGAAACATTAACTTCAAAATATTCAGCATGAGATGATCAAATGGCAAGAGACTCAGGAGAAGATAAACTCACCTCGGAAGCAATTGGAGATAGAAGCCAAAAGTGTTGTAGATTATCTTCACATTCTCCTCTTGGAAAGGGCTGCAATATTAATGATACAATTAAATCTCTACATCCAATATTCCATATGGAAATACGATTGTTCTTTAAAGAATTATTTATACAGCCGAGTTAAGTAGAATTATTATCAATCAAGGTAATACAAATGCAAAAAATCCATTAAAGTTTGTTTCCTTGCCTAATATACAAATGATAAAACAAAAGTATAATCTTACCTTGTATAAGATCTCCCATTCAAATCGTTGCTCCAATTCAAATTGTTGCTCATCTGTCCATGGAATGAAAGAAGCATCTGAAGCTGCTTTTTAAATTCTCCAATGGTAGACGTCTTAAAGAATTCTTCCAGGCTGCAGATTAATTTAGCATCACTCATTAATCTGATAAGATTAAAAATCATTTGAGAGGTATATAATGAAAGACACATATGGGCACTTGCCTTTCAATCATTGAGTTCTTGTATTGATCAACAGTCCACATTATGGCCTCGTAGGAAAACAGAATATAAAGGAAACCACAGCTACAAACAGGTGTGAATCCGACTTAGTAATTGTAGGACAATCAGCACAACTATCAAGCACATAATATCAGGGCAGGATAAGTGATGATGACAATAATGATCAAGCCAAAGTTGAAAAAACAACTTAGGTTATATCCATTTCCTAAGCCACTTCAAATAAACAATGTGACTTTTACGCTCTATGCTTCAAATAGATTTGCAAGAAACCTATGAATGCAAAAGCAACAGCCTTAAATGAAGCACCTTGAGTGATAGGCTGTTAAATGCAGTTGAAATAAATGCTAGATTATCAGATTTAGTTGTATTAGATGCTGCTTTTAATTTGTATCCCATGTTTTGAGTTGAGATTCCAATTCCTCATGTTTAAGCAAGTTTAACAGACAAGTATATAGACTAGCATCTAATTAAAGAGAACGAAAAAACTCACTTTTCCAGCATTTTTCTCAAACTGAGATTGGATTTCATCGAGCAATGTAGGCCAAGATTCAAATTCCAGCTTATGCCATGAGGACACTAGAGCGAAAACAGGTTCCAATTGATCTACAAGTACGAAATAATAAGTGACATTGATTGTAATTATTTTGGATTAGAACAGACAACGGAGTTTACTGCAATTGTCATAGATTGTGATTGAAAGAAAACTTATTACAACAAAAAAATTACCAGAGAGAGGAAACTTGGCAACAGTTTCTTGGACAATTCGAATCCTGTTGATCAGGAATTCCAAAGCCGATAGAGCCTTCAAAGAAAAATGTGTGAAGATAATATACTTAGGTGATCCACAGGGAATATGGAGCTCTATATGCCACAAAATAAGCAGTAACATTTTTCTTGGGTTTAAAAAGGAGGAAAAAAAAAAAACGCCATGGTTGATTTTTCAAGAATAACTTCTGCATGTACAATACTTTACCTTGGCAAGAGGAGTATCAAGTGGTAAAGCTAGGTTCATATCAACCACTTCTAAAATTTTCTGAAGAGCAAGATAATGAGTAGAATGATCATCCCATTCCTTCAGGAGGAAAAGAATTCGCTGTTTAAGCAGTGTAATAGGTTCCACCAATTTGGCCAACATGGGTGAATTTGGATCCTGATTGAACAAGAGAGAAAGTATCATGAACAAGAACTGAATGTTCGCATGATGTGAAAGAAGAAGAGTTACTTGAAAGGATAAAATATCACACCTTGTAAAAATTGTATGCACAATTCGATTTTTGAGAAAGAATAAACTTATCATCATGTTCCAAACATAGACGGAGTAAGTTTTCCGGAGCAATCTTGGCATCAAATCTCGAGGAAGATAAACCTTTCAAACCTGAATAACGAGCGGATCCTAAAAATCGAGACTACAAATTACTTGAAGTATTTCCAATGAGATTTGTAGAGAACAATCACCTTGTATCATTCTCATTCCAAGCATGTAAGAGCTACGAAAGGAAGATACTCTATCTGCGTCGGACACTTGAATACTGCCAGGCTGATGTAGATAATTCCATACGTTAATACACATTTGAAAATACAACAAAAAATCATCCAGTAAGGATTCATGAAAAAGGAAGAAAAAAATTATCCAAAAAGCACGCTAACATAAAACGTCCTACAAAAATTCTATCAAGCTTTCACATATAGAGACCTTATCCAGAGGCTTAAATATTCTTTAAGTATGAATAGAGATTCTATATACAAGTTATAAGTGATAACATAATAAGCTACATTTAAAGGGAAGATTTTAGGACTTGCAAAGGTGGTTGCAAGTCCTAAAATCTTATATACGTAGCTTATCTATTCTACCTTCGCATGGGCAGATAGAATAGATGCTTAAAGAGAACTTACAATTTTAATAAGATCCACTGAACCAAATAACTGATTGTGAATGTTGACAATGCCATCCAAGTCAGATTCCTGAGCATCCCAATCTTGCTCCACATCTTCACCTTCCATGTTAACTCTAATCTGAAAGGGCGAAAAATATATAGTTGATAGATCATGTGCTTGTATGTCTCAATGCAATATATATGCGCTCAAACATGTACAATCGTACAAGAATGTATGACAAGTCTGACATCTTTGACTGCCAACGTAGGGGGAAGGAACAACAATATCCTTACCTTTTCATCTAGTTCTTCAGAGAGAAGTTCTTGCCACTCGGAGAAGCTATCATTTGCAAGCAAATATGCATAATTCGACACATCAATGTCAATGATGCTCTCCATCTTAAATGCTCGGGTTCTGAACTTGAACTGCTGAGCTTCACCACCCTCAGTTGGCTTTACCCGATGTTTTGTCCAAAGATTGGCAATTTCTTGGAAGATCTCATGCAAATACTGACAACATATAGCAGATTTCAGAGCAATCAAAAGGGAAACCCCAAACAGACAAATTATGAGTGATACTGAAACCACTCCGAAAGTTAGTATAATGCTAGGCGAAAACCACACCTCAAAGGAAGAAGCACTAAGGAAACGTGAATCAGCAACAGTATCTTTAATTCGAGCCAAGACATTATGGTAAGCAGAAACCTTGAATGGCAAAATTGATGTCTGCTGCAAGAGTCAATATGTTAAGCATAAAACTATTAAAAAAAAGGGAAAAAAAAAAAAAAAAGGAAGTACTGAGAAATCCTGGCTAAACCCTCTTTACAAAATAATGAGTTAGGCATCGTCATCCCTTTAAAGACAATTAAAAGAAAGAAACTCCAGATATATTCAGATACTAAGAAGAATCACAAACCATTGCATGAGAAGCAGAATCTCTTGTGGAAACAGTATTTTCAGTGAACCCAACAAAGTTTTGCAGTACATTCATATCTATTTCTTCAACACTTGTTGGAAATACAATATCACTACTTGAAAGTCTAGGCTTCCTCCCACCACTGACTGAGACAGTTTTTGATGCCAAAGCTCTAGGGAATCTCACAAATTTACAAATTGTGTTCTGTCAAAGACAGAAAGAGTCAATAGAAAAGAGTGAAAACTATGACAAATGGACAATAACACAATTAGAAGAAACAAGAATCTTCTACCTACCAAAATATTTTCCATATTCTGCTCGTCATTTGGCAGGTATTGTTTGTAGAGCGCACCAGAAACAATTAATGACAATCCTAATTTCATTTCATATATTGCAACTTGAACAGGTTCAGTTATATCAATGAACTCTGAGTATTCATTTGATAGTTGATCAATGAAGCGTGATGTAATATCCTGACAATGAAGAATAGAAGGTAAGATTGGAATAATCAACATACATGATGAACATGCCAAGATTAATATGTTAACTGGACAAACTGATCCATGTGTAGGCAATATGTTGCAAAATTCTTCAAAAAGAATTAGGAGATTGACAATACCTGCCAATTGTGCACTTGCTTAGTGACCTCTTCAATTCCTGAGCTTTTGACATCCTTAATCCATTCTACCATAGCGGTAACCAACTTAAGAAACTCAACACCTCGACGTTTCAACTCCTTGAATTTTCCAGGATTTGGGCGGAACACCATCTGAGACGTGGTATACATATCAGGTGAGATGAGATTTCCCTATATACACCAATTAATCTAAAAGTGGTAAACAGATTACACAAATATATTCCCAAATAACATCTAGAGTATAACATCAGGCTTCTGCAGCAAATTTGTGTTTTCAGAATCAACAATAGAAGCAAAAGAGTAGACCTGCAAACTATTAGACCTCATCTTTAAGGAGGTCCAAAGAGAACATGCAGGAGTTCAACCTCATAATGGAATTGCTAAATATGCAGGTATTCGTACATTCATGCATACAATGTGCCTATCCAAGTCTTTCTGCTAAAGTCTTAGTAGATGAGAAGCATTCTGAACTTAAACCAAGGCACATGGTTTAAAACAAAAGGAGCTCAGCTTCTCTTTCTTAACAAATCTCTAAGAACTAATGGTATGCCCTCACAAAACAATAACAATCAACACCTCTCCCACAACATCCATGCAAAAGCATGAAGAGAGAATGAAACAATAACAATTGGACAGCAGTGGTGTTAGTAATCACTCTGCATGCAGAAATAAATTATAAAAATTTATCACTTTGAAACAGCAACATATGCTCACGGACCTTTCTTTGCAGTTTTCTCCTTTCAGCATTGAGTTTTTCTAGCAAATTGATTCTATAGCTATCAGCTTCTCTTTGATGAGTACTTCCAGCTAAATAGACGCACTCTTCCCTGACCTGTAGAGAAAGAATAAGTCCAAGATGATGGGGAGCAGACAGTTAAGTCTGGTTTCAAGTCCAAGTGGAACACTATGGTAAAAATTGTTCAATGATTCTGTTTCAAGCAGAACATAAGTAGGGATGAAGACCTGTGGTACACCTACCCAGCCACAACTTTCAGGGCACCTTGAATTGCGTAATTTCTACCCAGCAAGGCCAAAATACTACACAAACTTATAATACAGCTACTGACATTATACAAAATACTGTAAGTTATGACATTATTAACATCAACTCTGCACGTATAAAACATCAAATAAAATGCTATAAACATGAAAAATGAATATGGAGAAGAATTGTTGAGAAACAAATATTACAAATTAAAACATGAAAGCAGTAAGAATGAAGAGAAAAAGGAAGAGCATATTAATATTTATATTTATCAACTTGCAAACTAGATGGAGTTAAAGCAGAGATAAAAAAATTCACAAACAATCGCTTGGATAGAGCAGACAGATGCAACTTATTATAGATAAAGTTGATCGCCACTTCTATTGACAAACTGCCAAATTTCATGTTATGGAAATGGATCTTCTGCACATTTACGCACTCGAGGCGTACCCAGTAAAATATAATCAAACATGAAGTTACCATAAATAAGAGGCAACCAAAGTGGATATTTGCAACTAAATTCAACTGTAAATAAATACCTGAATCTCAATCTCCAGTGAAGCTATCTTCTCTGTCAATTCTGAGTACTTGACAGAGTACTTTAAAGCAGGATCCAGGTCATCACAGCAGACCAAAAGATTATAACGTAATCCACCAATTCGTAACATCGCACAACCAATCCTCTGGATGTCTGAAGAGTGTTGATGGAGAATATGTGATGAAACTTAGTAACCAAGGAGTAACTACAATTTCCAGAAATCTGGCCACAATAAATAATAAAATCTGAAACACAGGATAGAGTAGGTACTAACCATCAGATGGCCACACAGTGTACAGTTCACCGAGCAGTGGCTCAATATAAGAATCAATCAAGGATGTGAATACATGATGGTCAGATGATGCCAAAAGCAAAACCAAAGCCTTCATATTTGCAGACTGTAAATATTGCAAATCAAAAGATACAAGTGTGGTAAGGAAAGATAATCCAAAATGAAAGAGAGCCTAAAGCAGAAAATAGATCATTAAGGAAACGGAATGCTTTGAATAAAATTTGTGTTAGGAGCATCCAATCTATAGAACTGAATATGTCAATCAAAATGCAGTCATTAAAACACGTCTGGCACTAGGTGTGCAGCAGGAAGATTGGGGCTGGCCCCTAAGCAAGGTTAGGTGGGTTCAATTTGGAAAAAAGCTCGGGTTCTAATGAACACCCTAGACAGGGACTTCCAGAATGCAGACAAAAATATTACAAATATACCCAGAAAGTGAGTTTATGACAGATCAAAATGTATAAAAAGGAAAGGTATGCACCAGGTCCCTTCGTTCCTGGAAAGATTGAAAAGCAGCTCTGATGTTGACATATTTTGAATCCTCAAATGATTTTTTGTGCGCATAAATAACCTACAAGCAAAAGACAGGGAATAAAGTCAAATTTAAAAGTTGCCAAGGTTTAGGTGAACATTGACAGAAGAACATTTTCTCTTTAAAGTCATGACGAGTACCTGCTGGAAGAGAGACCGTGCAGCAGAAAGAAGCATATCATTTGAACTAATCATATCTTCAGAACTTTGCCAAATACTACGTGAAGCAGCTCTAAGTTTGATACCATGCAAGTCGTAGTCACTAATAGGGCTCGCATTTTTCCTAAATTTGGAAACAGGTGTATGGGTAAAGAAATGCATAAGCTTAATAAGAGCACTAGGGCTTCTAACCGATGTCAGATAACAAAAAGGGAGAGATACAATAGCCAGAATCCAACAATACTTCAAGATATTAATAATGTATGCATCATACTTTTATGGTCTGTTAGCATCACACACACAGACAAGGAGAAGTTAAATTCCCAGAGACAATTGACACCCAAAATTTTCAGTCACTCAATTCTAAGTTACATTAAAATGTTGCCAATCATTTATTAAACTCAGGGAAGAAAAAAGAATAAAAGGATCAAATGTTACAAAAACCCACTCCAACTAAAACAGTATACATTGATCAGAATTTTGACCTAGTAAATTTTTTTAATCCACAGTAAACATGCATTTAAAAGTCCTAATCTTCAGTCATGGCAGGCTCCAATAAGCCTCTGTCAGACCAAGACATTGATGCCTAGATGATGAAATGTATTAAAATACATATCATGGTTAATTATGAGGGTAGTGTCATTTGTCTGATGAGTAATCTTAAACAAATGAATTTGACTAGCAGCAGGTAGCATTGTCAACCTAACCCAGTAGGATGCAAGACTGGAATGAATTTTACCCAATACAGGACAAAAAGGTGAGAATTATTACACTTAAACTACCAAATAAATTGACTCCTAGTCAAACAAATGAACTTACAGAATCTGGTCAACCATTGTCAATTTAAGAGGCCAAAAGAACTTGTGAGGTAACAAAGCACCAAAGTCATCATCCACAGGAAGGGCCTGCATGACAAGTGCATCCAAGTGGGAGTTTATTGAACTAAACAAAATGTTTAAAAAAAGAATTGATGTTTAACTTTTAATAAATACCTCAACAAGAATAGGGCAGACTTCCCAGAGAGTTGTGTGCCACCTATACCACATCTCGAGGGTGAAGCTAGAGATTTTTTCATTTGCTGCAACAGAAGAATAGATGTAATTACATAAATGCAAGGAATACAACAGTCACCAATTCACAGAACAACACTCACCTTGTTGGACTGATTCCCAGGCATCCAGGGTCCATAAAAGTTTCTGGTGAGGAGAGAAGTCAATCAGAGGCCTTGCTGAATAATCCAAAGAGAATGTCATAGATGACTTTAAAAGACCAGACAACTTCAATAACGCCTGTCATACATGGGAAAGTGAAACAGGTGAAGAATCAACCACCAGTTAGAGAGCATAGGTACAAAATAGATAAGATGCTTGGACAACCAAAACATCAAAATGACAAGAAAAGGGGAGTTGGCATCTAAAATAAAGAGTCATACATGGTATTGTTCTTCAATATCAATCACAGCAATCTTTGTTAGCTGCTGCAAGAGCTCCAAATCAAGGCAGAGACTCGTCTCATCGACAATAGGTTGTGTTTTTATCCAAGATTCTAAGCCAGACCTTTTACACAATACATCAGGAGTAAAGACACAACAAGTAGAACAGTGTGCTGGAGCAAGTCTAGTAGTTCCCAACTTCACAATCAACGTCTGCTTCTCGAAATCCAACCTTTCCACAAGCATCTAGGGAACAAAACATTCACCGGAGTTATGTCAAACATATTTCATCTAGGCCTTCAGAAAAGAAAATCATAAAAATACCTGATACATTTCTTGCAACTGCTGCATAATTTCAGAATCATTATCACCAGCTTTGCCAATAATAAAAGATGACATGCAAACTCCTGCAAAATAAAAAAATTCATTCAATGGACAAGGTTCACAGAGATATTTGTTTATATATTACTCTTAAAGAGAAACAATGAGTTGAAATAACAAGGAGACAGGAAAAACACCCAAGCACAATGAATGTTATTCCACCCAAACTCCGATGCCAATGATGTGTTCTTGCTCTTCTACCTAATTTTTAACTTAAAGTAGGGTACACAAACTTTTGAATCCAGGCACAGAGGAACTGAGCCTAGAAGCTAAAACTACTATAAGGTCTGCAGTTTACAATATCTTGTTGAATCATCTCAGATAAAGCAACAAATAAATGGTATACCATACAGCTAAAGAGCGCACATCTTTTATCATTGCAATCAACACATTATGACACGTTTTACATAGAAAACAATAGATAAGTAATCACATCTCAAATTTATCATATCATTCTACCCTCTATGATGTCATGTGTTTTCAAAACCTCCAAGACATTCTTAAATACAACATAATAAAAAGAATAAACAACTATAAAATTAAAATCAGCTAAGTATTGATATAACAAAAAGACATAAAATGATGATTATGAAGCTCAGCATGCATAGGAGAATAGGAAACTCTACCTTGCAAGGCAAGAACGCGGAGTCCCACATCAGAAAACAATGCGCCATCTAATGCAACTTTGCTCAACTCAGTCCCATTTACAGAAACAATTTCAGGTGCAGAGACTATAAATACAAACAAAATCGACAAAACATTAAAAATGACTCTACATGGTTTTTGGTCAAATACCCATCGTGAATTACAGACAAAGAATGGGACCAAGTCTCTTGACCTAAAGAATTGATAAACAAGACTAATCCATGCAACATATATTATAATCCCTTAAACAAAATGCTATACTAGACATACCGAGTTTTATAAACTTGTTTTTTCCTGGCCACATCATTTCACAGAGGTTTAGAAGTTGGCACTGTTTTTGGTGCAAGTCAGCCGATGAAGGCAAAATTGGATGGCCACCATGTGCCCAGAGTAAGGACTTGCTTGAATTCAAACACAAGGACTGGATGCCATTCAATTTTTTCATCTCCATCTAAAAAAAAGGAAAGTCATGAAACAGCAAGTTTGGACAAAGATGGAAAGAGCAATACGACAAAAGTCAAGAACAAACAACACCGGAAATCAAATTGAACATTAAGATCACCATGAGAACTTGTAGTTCGTCTTCATCAGGACAAATACCCTGCAGTTTCACAGTATCTTTCATTAACCACCGCCAAGAGATCAGTCGGCATTCAATCTGAGATGGAATAGTACTGTTCCAAAACAGTATGTGATGCTCAAGGAGGTCCCTATATGACTTAAAAAGCACATCAAAGGATTGTGACTCAACAAGCAAACAAAGTAATTTATTCTCCACCCGTCGCAGGGAAGTGAAAACAGGTTGAAAAGGCTGAGTCTTGCGACCATAATTGTGATCATTCTCTTTGCTCCATTGTTGAAGGCTGTATCTCAATAAGCTAACACACTGAATCATGTTTCTTAGGAGGACAAAATGCTGGTTTAACAAGCCAACAGATGGGCATATGTCAATCAATTCTGTAGACAGTATGGGGATAGATGTAGAGACTTTATCCAGTTCACTTGAAGAGATAAGTTCACTGCGCAATTGAAGAATCCTCTTCCAAATAGCATGCTGCTGCTCCTCTTTCAGTAAATCCGAAAAATATCTGAAAAATGAAACGAATGGCTGCAACCGAGAATCGAACCACTCAAACCACCTAATGTAAAGCATATAGTCGCTTTCAGTGGCCTGTTCAATTACCCAGTCAGCAGCAAACAACAACTTCTTCTGGGATACAATAAACTCCAACTCACTTTGAGCACCATAATTTGCAAGCACACCATTTGTTTCTCCAGGAAACATTAGTCTATGCAGCGACATTGCATCCATTAGGTGAACCATCTTTGAGCCTCTTGCGGGAGGAGTATTTCCTTTTGTAGCTCTCCTCAAGTTATCATTAAACATACGGGATGCAATTGTAGATCCTAATGATTCCAAATACATGATATTCTGTTTAACACAAGTCTCTTTTGAGTAAGAAACATAATCAAGTAATCTCAATGGGGTCGGCCAACCTCCAGGTGAACATAGTGAAAATTCTTCAGGATAAGTGAATTTATAGAGTTCTGGCATTGATAAATAAGAACTAACTGCCTGAGAAACAATGTCTTTTCCTTTTTCCTCGCCTAAAGATGAAAGATAAATATGCTCCCAACTAATTTGGATACTCCAAGCAGGCTGGTTTCCAGTTGTTATGAGCCGCTGAAATAACTGTACCCAGCGTGAAAGCTCAAGGTATGTGATGCTTACATCAAGACGGGACCCTTCACGCTTGGCAAACATGTGGGAGTTGGACATCATATCAACCAACCTACCCATTGGTATCCCTGAGAGGGCAATATATCTTTTCACTTCTCTGAGTTCCATCTCATGAAGTTTTTCATCATATTTTTGGTCTGGCAGCCAGGAAGGTTGCATCAGATATATTTCAACCCCTCTATTTCTCATTGCACGTGATACTTCACCATAGCTAGGATTAACAGTGAGAAACATCCTAAATTTAGGATGGGGGTGAAGAACCACTGGCTTTCCATCCATAGTTCCACATTCATTAATAGTAATAGATCCAGACTGCTCAACCAGAGAGTTGATTCTATCAAGAACCTGCATGCAACAAAATGAGCTTCATGAAGACTACTAAGCTCGAAATGCGACAGGGAAAAATGAAAAAAAAGCCTGTAACAAATGAGAAACACTGTACAACAATATTCAAAATAGAATGGAATTTACAAACCGTTGGATTACAGAGGTTGGCATTTTCTAGAACAATCCATTCCCCATTCTGAATGGCCTTGATCAGTAAGCCAGTTACCCATTCAAACTTGACAATGTTTTTACTTCTCTGATGATCTACCAACTTTCTAACCATGTTGAGAGAGCAATCTAGATCTTCCCGAGAATAAGATAGAGGCAATAGCTGTTTGTCAACATCCAGCTTTAGATATTCAATAATTTCAAGCAACTGCACAATAGAATCATTCATCCTCAGATCATCCATGATGGTTCCTGAACTATTTATCTTTGATAAGAAGACAAGCCACCGAGCACTAAGATCCTTCCTTCTAATGAAAGCCTCCGAGGAAGATTCCAATTGCACGTTGCAGTACTCGTTCACGTATCTTTCAACTTGAGCAACAACAAGATGATAGTGACGGGAGGCATTATATTGCTCAAAGCTTCCAAGTATCTCAGATATATCAGTAGCAGATGAAAGATTTAACACATTGAGTACATTTCCAGTCAGCTCAGCGAGCAGTCTTATCAGTGATGTCTTACCCGAAGATGGACAGCCAACTAAAATGCATAACCACTGATGCTTTACACACTGTGTCACAGCTTCTAAGCCATGACGTAAGCCAGGCAAAATCTTAAGATTGTTATTGGACATCCCAGACTGATACTGATACCTTTCCATGGATATGTCCCCGACAATCAATGAATCGGGATTTAGCTTTACTTTAGGGTGTAGATTTATAAATGGCTTCACCCCAAAAGTTTGTACATACAACTTAATAACTTCTACCCGATCAGCTGGTGTGCGCATTCTTTGCAGGTAAATGGAGCTCAGGAAACAGTCAAACTTCGACTTCTCTGATGCATCTGAAAGATTCAAAAAATAATAAGAAGCAAGTCAAGGAAATAATTCATCCACATGTATTAAAACAAATGCAGACCTTGAATAATTTGGCAAGAGCGAATCACATCCCGGAGATTAAACTCCCATGGGGAACCATCTTGACCAAATTTGTGATGAATCATGGTCTCCTGATATAACCTTTTATTAAACACAACCAAATTCAACAGAAGAGATCTATCGATGGATGGAAAGAGCGAGCTACATATCGAAAGATAATCTGCCTCAACCAGCTCATCAACATACACCTGATAAACATAGAGTCAAGGGGAGTTAACCCAGAAACATAAACATGATGCCATCTGAATATGAAAATAAACTTGACGAGCACTCTATCAAGTAATTCATAAAGCTCACATTTTAAAAGCCGAGCGACAAAAAAAGGATCCTACCTTAGTGAACCTGTTGAGGAAGGACTTAGGAAGCCCTTTCCGTCCACCTCCTTGATAAGAAGGATTTTGACATGCAAAAACTCTGAAAGATGAGGGGCACTTGAATGACCGGCCCAGCTCAGGAATGAAAACTTCAGCCCGATGGTCCAAAATGGCGTTCAAACCCTAGTGTTTACAATGGAATCATCAACTCAACGCAACGCACCATTAATTTATACAAATTATAAAAAAGAATTATTCATAGACAACCCCTTTCTACATAACCAGTCCTTTCCGGTTTTAGTTGAAATTGATTTAATTTATTAAATTACACTCAAGCAACTAAATATAGCTCTAGTTACTTCCAAAGCACAATATTTTACCAGGGCTTGCAGAGGCATAATAAAACAAGTCAATGAAAGCACAGCAACAGGAAGAGGGAAAGGGGGTATCACATCACAATTTCTAACCACAACAAATTAATACCTCCAAGACAGACTGCGGCGCAAGGTTAAGTTCATCCAGGAGAACCCATGATCCATTCTTCAGAGCCTGACATAACAGTACATGACATTTCAATACAATAAACTAACAAGTATAGATGAAATAATGAGCAAAGAAGTAACCCCACCTGAAGTAGGATGCCATCAGACCAGGCAAACTGCATGCCTTCATCACTTTCAACTGGCAAATCCGACCCCAACAAATCCATAATGTCAGTCTGCAACAACACATTCCAGTTATGAAAGTTCAACCCCATGTGCTTTTGTGGGACGGAGAAGACATAAAGAGGTAATGAGATCTGCAGATGTGGATTCAAGAAAAAGGTACCGACACAATATTTTAAAGCTAGTTACATTCAGCTCACCTGCTCAGATAAGTTAATTCGTACAACTTGGTGCCCCGAGAATCTGCCGAGGGCAGCAACTAAACTAGTTTTTCCAACACCTGGACTTCCTTCCAACAGAACTAGAAAACATAAAAACCTCAAATATTAGAGACATTGCCCCAGATATTGAAATAAAATTTTAGTTGGTCAGTGATTGCATATGCACACCTAGTTATTTGACTGCTATATATTAACAGACAGATAATAACATAGGACATAAAAACACAAAGAAGAATAATATTTAACTTCTAAGTCAAACACAAGTGCAGTAATAATACCAGGTTTGTTAAGCTGCATAGCACGCAGCACCCTCAAAGTATTCCTGCGAGTGGTAGGGGCCAGAAATTCAAATCCTTCAGTAGCAATGAAGTCGGTGCCTGACCAGATCAATGAAGGATGCTTTAGCAATCAAATATAGAAGAAAGCCAGAAAAATGCACAAGTAATAAAGTTCAGTTCACAAGATCTGTTAGAAACATTTATAGATTGAAGCAAACTGAGAAGAACACAACAAACTGTTCTCACAATCTGACTCCAGAAAAAGGAAAAAGAAAAAAAAAAAGGTACAGATCACTCTGTGATTAGCCTCAGGTCTTGGATCTATAAGAACATTGAATCATAATTCAACCAACTTGACATCAGTCTGCACCAAGAAACAGAATGAAAGAAACTGCTGAACTTTCAATCATCTATCTTCATCATGAAATTTAGTTCTAAAAGGTTTATTTAAAGGCATATGGAAATGGTGGACTTGAAATACATTTAAACATTCACAAATATCTGCAGCAACAAAACGTCACTTGGGTCACATGAAAGCATAAGAGGCCAGTTGTGGCTGTAATACCTACAGCATAATACTTCAGAAACTGCTACAACTTTGGACATAGGAACATAAAAGACCAACAAGAAGAGAACAGTGAAATAGCATGCTTAAAATAAGTGCCTCCAACATAAACTGTTGCTTCCCTGGTTTGTAGTAATGTCTAAAACTGCTACACAAGAGTCCTTATTTTATTTTTTTAAGTTATAGATGGCCGATAAAATATTTTGAAAAAGAAAAAAATTAGAAGATTTTACAGAATTTGATACAAATATTGAGAATAATGGTATCCTACTTAGAGATAATATTAGAATTTAAATAAATATCAAAGTAATGTACCTTTCTGAATGTAGAAAG
Source organism: Scutellaria baicalensis (assembly GCA_005771605.1). Lineage (NCBI taxonomy): Eukaryota > Viridiplantae > Streptophyta > Magnoliopsida > Lamiales > Lamiaceae > Scutellaria > Scutellaria baicalensis. The sequence goes on from CM016721.1 coordinate 77,121,977, forward strand.
GATGGATTCCGAAGAGATTGTCATACTCCATGTTATCAGCATAACTGAAAACTTCTGAACTTTTAGGATCAGCCCATCCATAAGACTCTATTCCATCAAATCTTGTGGGATCCAAACTTGGGATTCTCTCCTGTATTGAGGAAGCAAATGTTTTATTCAGTTAAGAGAGTTAACTATGCAATCAAAATCTTATGTAACTAGTCAACCTTGAAAGATGAAATATGAAGCATGAACAAATCGATAGCATATATCTTGCTTCCTACTAAGGGTAGACTACAGAGAACTTGGGGTTGAACTGAGTGAAAGAAAATCGTGCACAGCTTAAGTAAGCAGCAAGATATTCTTTGGAGAGACATCATACACTTCACTAGTTGGATAACCAACATCCCTTAAAAGATGCTCAAAGGCGAATTCCATATATATAAGTGACGGAGAAACAGAAACAACAAATTATGGAAATTAGTCTAATAGTAAACGCCCAACAGTGATATGTATCGTTGAAGGGAATATACATTGGTAGACATGATTATACGCCTGTATTGATGGCATTTTATTTTATTTTTTGACAGGATCAGTCGCATTTCAATGAAAAAACCTAGGTCCATGTCCTCTACACTTGTCATCACATATTTAACAAAGCATAGGATTCATCTATCAGATAAATCATCACCTTGAGTTTCTCCAGAAGGAAAGAAAGGCATTGCGCCCTTAACTCTGCAGCTTCAACTTTTGATATATTTGTACCTGAAGAACCGAAGTGAGAATTATAAAGACAATGATTTGTAAGAGATTTCATGTAATAAGTAAATATACTGCATCAAAGATTGTAAAACGAAGACAGCTTAGAGAGGATAAAAGTCAAAGAAAACCAAAGAGAAGAAACCCTGAGTAACCCCACTGTCAACCAAAACAAAGGTCTATATCATCATTCTAAAGTTGTCACAATGCTTAATCAGGAGATTGTCTGACGGCAACAGATAATGTTCAAATGTAGCAAAACCAAATAAAAAGAGCTTTCCTATGACTCTCAGGTACAGCAATCCATAACCTAACGAGAACATACTGACATGACACTGAAACTTAAAACACAGTATTGTTCTACATAGATGAAATTGATATCCATGTTTTAGAAAAATAAACATACCCAAACTAAGTCCATCAAGCAGAATGAGGAATGCCCCGTGTACAAGTGCAGATTCTGCAGGCAAACTTTTTGCTGTCACATTGATGAAAGATACCCAAGACAAGAGATCTCTCACAGTCAGTAGTCTTCCAGTCTGTAAAAGGTTAAACCACTGCAAAGCAAGAAAAATATGCTAAACAGTAAGGACTAAATAAGAACGAAAGTGCAACAAAAGGTATAATAAAGATATAACCACTACAATGAAATAAGTTTCTAACACTTAAATATATTCAACAACTTAGAAAGGGAATAAGCAATTAAAAAAAAAAAGTCAAGTTATGACGGTATTCGACGATAGATGACTATTATTATAATGGTACTAAAAAAAACTGACCCACTTCTGTCAGTCTATCAGCCTAAATATTTATGATGCAATCAAAACAAATATGCTGAAAATGAAAGCAGTAACATGACTAATAATGAATATCACACTTTATGATTTCTTCATAGAAATATCATCTGAAATATAACTAATATCAGATAAAACCCTTCATCTAACATGTTTGCAAGAAAAGGTAGCTTCCACTTGGCATCATACACTGATACTAAAAGCACCAAGAGGGAAAAGGGACATTTTACAAGTATGATATGTGTGTACTTTGCACCAGTCTTCTACATCTATATTAAATTCCAGTGATCACTAATAGATAACAAATAACATGCATAGATGACAACAAAATTAAAAATTATACCTCCCAAAAGTTTAGCATGACATCCACGATGTTAGCAAGGTTTGGTTCCAAAATTCTGCATTTCAAAGAAACCGGAGATGCTATAAGAAATAATTTACTGAACTAAATTCATACAACAACTTGGATAATATAATTCTTATCACTTTTTGGATATGAAAATTTTCTTCTAATTCAAATTCAAGACAGCATAGGATATGAAGTTTTAGTTATTAAAAAATCTTACCTCTCAAGAGCAATACTTTTAAGCTCATCTATTTCAGTAACAGAAGGAACCCATATCTCCGTAAACCGATTGCGAAGAGCAGGTGATAGTTCCTTTTTACCGTAATCCCCACCAGGATTCATAGTTGCTAGAAGGAAAAAATTTGGATGAGCTATTATGTTCTCAAGGTGAGAGCCTCCTTTCTCAGCCAAGGACTGCAGGTTTTAAACAAAAATAACAAATAAGAAAATACAACATCAGCATATATTAATATTTGAACACAAGAATGTGAACATCTAGTTTGATTGAAAAATTTAAATTTCTAAGAGATAAAGGTGATTTAACAACAAATATTTAAATGATATCCAATTACAAAATTGCTCACCAGTTTCCTTTCTGGTTCCAAGACACTGTTCAGTCTTTCAAGAACACTGTCATCAGCTAAAGAAATCTCATCGACAAGAAACAGGTCACCTTGCTTCATTGCTTGAACAAGTGGACCATCTTGCCACATAAAAATGGTCCGCCACTTCTTTTGAAGCTGGCACATATCAACATATATCTTTTCTGTGTAATCAAGTTCATTTGCAGTGACTTCAGAATGTGACACAGAACACTCTCTGTAACTCTTGATAATTAGAGCCAACACATTGACAGTGTTAGAGGCCTGATTGATGTCTACTGAAATTTTCTGCAGAAATAAAATCCATCAAATTCGAAAACAAATGTAGTCAAGAACCTAGATTGAAAATTATTGACCAATGATATCAACATACAGCATCTCCAGGAAAGTGGATAAAAGCCTTTGACTGGACAAACTTCTCACAAAGGTTCTGAAAGTCTGTGCTGATGCTTGATCTCTCACGCACGGGGTAGAAACCCTGGTAAATAATAAACCACAAAATATTTGCATGACTGACCTCATGACTCTAAAACACCCTGGAAAGCAGGAGGCATTGACAAAGACATCCCCAAAAAAAAAAAAACTGGCAAAAAGATTAACAAAGTGTAAGAACATACCCCAAGGAAATCAGATGTTTCGGTGTACTGATGGCAGTTCAATATGTGTAGTTTGGAACCCAACATGATGCTAAGAAGCTGACATACAGTTGTTTTCCCTCCACCAGTTTCACCCACAAGGAGGACGGGCTCACGCATCTGGTAACACCGCTCAACCAGAAAATACATTCTCCAAAGACTCTTGGTCCAAATAATTCTGCTAAAACAGAAAAGCAAGAAAAGAAGGTGGGAACTCTAGTACCAAGGAAAAAGTGAGCAATATCTGTATCCGATATGAAACTTACTTTCCAATATTTTCCGGATCTATAGAGTAGTTATTTGCCTTCATCGCACCATCTCCACCTTTGCCTTCCTGGAAAAGAAAAGGATCAGCATATCCTCTAATTTTCCATGTATGTGATAGCCAATGAAACAACAAATTCTAAGGCAAAAATCCTTTCTTATTTATTCTTAATTTTTGGCATTGCGATTTCTATCCTTCTAGACAATTTTCAAGGATCCAAAGTACCAAGGTTTCACGTGCAAGAGGAAGTAGGAAACATATAGCCCCCAGCTCAAGTAGAAGCAATGTGAAAAACACTCAGCAAGCCCTTGAACAAATCGTTTGAAAACATCTATTGGACCAAATCTAGCATAGACTTTTTTCTATTGATACAATTATCACAATTCCAGTGATGAGTTCGCATTCAAAATATTCTTTCTCTAATAAACTCACTTGACAAGAGAGTAAACTCGGTCTTTAAGTACTCTTAAGTCTTAACAGTTGATAATAGTTATACATACATGGATTATAATATTAAAAGTTGGAAATAAAGAAAACAGTACCTGCTTGTACAATTCACCATTACAAAATTTGATCCTTAGCTGCCTCTCCAGAACATCTTCAACAACTCTTTTTTCAGCATCATCACGCAGCCTTTCAGCCATTAAATAGTAACCATCATAAGCTAGATCTTCATAAGATTTGCCAAATGTCCTAAAACGATCTGCCCATCGAAACAAGTCACGTGGAGTGATGAATCCATGTTTTCCAGCAAAAATCTTACTCCTCTGCCTGTGAAATTGCAACTCCTTCATAACCTCAATCATTTTTTTTGCATAACTACCAGGAACTTTGCACCTCTTTTCCAATATTGTGCTCAACTCGTCCTGTGGAATTTCATCAACATGAATCTCCACGAAACGATTGCGGAATGCTCGAGAGAGCATTTTACGACCCGCATAAACAACAGGTGGATTTTGAGTTGCAAACAACATAAAATCTGGATGAGCACGGATAGTTTCTTGCAATTCAGGAATGAAAAGTTCCCTATTATCATCTAACAATCGATTCAATGCTTCGAGTACGTCTGAGGGAGCTAAGTTAAGTTCATCAAGAACAATCCAGTGACCTTTGCGAACAGCTTTCACTAGGGCTCCTTCATGGAAAACAAGCTTTCCACTTGCATCAGTAATGTAAGTACCAAGATACTCCTGGAGATCAGTATGTTCATGGTTATTAATTCTTACAAATTCATGACCAGTTATTGCAGCCAAAAACCAAACCAGGCTAGTCTTCCCACTAGATGTAGGTCCCTGTAACAAGACCGGATATCTTCCAATAAATATTGCTCGTGCAAGATTCTTGAGATGTTCCTTCACACTCTTTGTTAGAACATAGCTCTCCAAGATATCATCAGCTTTCGATTGTGCATTGGTCATCAAGTATGAATCAAAAGGGAGTGGCTGAGGAGATTGACCTCCTAACAGATATTTGCAGATTAAGCTGTTCATTAATTTTCCACTTGGATCATCTAACGAATTCAGAAAGAACATACAGAACCCATCATAAATAGATTTTTCCAATTTAAAATGCCGTTTCGCCTTCTTTAAGTATTCCAATGCCCGGTACAGGGAGCGCAAACTGTAATGAGGCTTCTGGTTAGCCCCATCCTGCAGCCTTTCCTCAGATTCCTTTGCTGCCTTGTAGAATTGCATAATCTGACTTACTAGTCTTCTACATGAAGGGTCATCATCAATAAACTGATTAATAAACAGTACCAAGTCTTCATCATCTAACACATCGTCAACAAAGTACTCTGTAAACCGGCCCCTCAAAGAAACTGGCAAGTCCCTTTTACCAGCATCAGTTGCAGGGTTCATGCAGGCAAACATGCGAAAACCAGGATGCCGATGAACATATTCTATATCTCCTCTTTCAGCCAAGCATAGCGATCCCCTCTCATTTTCAAGGACTCCAATAACTCTCTGCAAGATCTCTGGAGGAGCCAAATTTACCTCATCCAGCAATATCCATTCGCCATTTTTAAGGGCTGTAATGAAAGCTCCTTCAACAAATGAAAATATCATCCCATCAGATGCACTAACCTGTGCATGAGCACTTTCAAGTTTCATTGCAAAATTTTCCCAAGCTTTCAGTAGTTCTTCACTTAATGGTCTCTTGCGCTTGTTACCAGAAGTAGATGTTCCCAATTCAACTATCCGGCGGATACCTTTCTGAAATAAACTTAATAGCCTTTTCCAGTTCTTTTTAGCGTAAGTTTTCCTTAAATCTTCATGGAAGCCGAGGTTGTCCTACAAGAATATACATGAGTGTTAGACTCATCAATAAGGGGTGGAGAATCAGAAGCGCTATACTTGGTTAAATAGTACCTTTTCAGAAAATGAATCATCACATAAATTCTTAAACTCCTGATACAGTGGAATACATACAAACCGTGCATCCATAGGTTTGAACCCCCCTAACAAGTCAGCAACATCACTTTGCTGACTCAAGTTCTGGAACAGAAAAATATAACAATGACCAATAATCACAAGGGCTTAAATAATTTTAGGTCATCAGAAATAACGAATTCTAAATTCGAACATACCAAAACTGTAAGTTTCTGACCAAGCCTTGTAGCAAGAGCCTGCACAAGAGTGGTCTTTCCAGTACCTGTTTCACCAACCAATAACACAGGTTCATTAAACTTAACAGAGCAAGCGATTCTCTCAAGAGCATGTACTGAACCACGGAGCTCGACAAATGGCTTCCTATCTCGATTGCGCTGTAGAAACAGAAAGTACAAACTATTAGCAAATAGTAAAAATCATCTTAAGAATATAATAAACCATAAACGAGAAAATCTCAAGTGCAGTCACTCACAGCAATCTCAGCATGCTGAAGACAAGCCCTACCAATCCGAAACTCAGAGTTCAATTCCTGCACATACTTCCAAAGATTGTAAAACTGCCCAAAGAAATACAAAGACACAAACATACATATTTATTATTAGTGCACATATACGGTCACATCACAGATAGAAATACCTGAATAACGGGCTTGTTAACAGGATACAAAGTTTCTGGGGCTGCAACACCCCACAAACCAGCAATCTCCCTCATGATGGCCAAACGATTTCCAGCAGAAGTAGAGAAGGATGCAAAAACATCTATTGCCTGAAGATCAAAATACTTAACTTACAGTCGAACACTTCAAAAACTTCCACTATAACAAATGCAGAAATTGTTATAATGCATGTAACCTCTTTACAAATGATGTCACATGTATAAGAGTTGAGCCTTTCCTCCCCAAAGCAAAATCCAAAACTTGAAACTCTTTTGCAGAACTTAAGAAGATCCCTTCATTGGCAAATAATAATGATAATAATAAGTTTAATTAATAATTTGGCAGAAAACATATAAGAAGCATTAGCACACAACAACTAGTCTACCTTAGTGTGAATCTGTCATTATGACTCGACGTAGATGCTATTCCTAATTGAAACCTTGTAAGCTGGTTCATTCTTTCAAAGGTTTCTGCAGAGAACGTCAGAACAAATAATAAATAGTATTGTCATACGGAGCAAAATAATGTTTTTAAATCAGACATTACAACAAACCTATGAGTTTTTGTGCGAGATGCTCCAACTCTGGATACCACTGTAACACAATATTTAACAGGTCCTCGTTCCTGGGTGAGGCAATCCTAATCTTCCGCCAGACAGCACCAAGCGAATTCCTACCTAATACCAGAACGAGAGAAAGGCAAAGGTATCACATCATGACAAGAAAAAAATAACAATTATATCACCATCTAGGCATTCACAACTTTGAATTACAGGATCACAATTTTTCAAAGACAAAAATCAATGATAAAGCATCATAGGAGCAATACAGGAATGACTTCCCATAATTAATGGTGGAAAATATTTATCTATATATTTATGAAAAAGATGTCATTGATGAACTTCTCAAGATCATAAACCTGTAAATTATTAAATCACATACATAAAAACATAACTAATTGTTCCAACAAACTGAACCAAATCAATCTGGCAGAAGGAAATAATATGCCAATACTGTAATACAATCTGAGATTAAGTATCATGGCAAATGACTTATTATGAATCCATCCAGATACACTGTTTACAACTCAGATAACAGAAAAGTTACCATATTCTATTTGTTTGTATTCAGGTAGGAATTAACTCACTCCACGAACCAATATAACAAAACCAATGATATCCACATTCCACACAAAGAAGTACAAAGACAATTTAACAAAAATGTGTGGAAGTTTTGAACCAATCAAACTAAGAAAAAGAATTAGTTCTACAGCTAAGCAAAGCAAATCAATCAAACCTTCAGTAAAACGAGCTGAGTCTGGATTTGAGCTTGTCACAGTAGAAAATAGGCGAAAACTCTGGTTCACTCTAACTGCCTGCATAATAATGCTAAATCATTAAATAAGAATCCAGTCCCCCCCCCCCCCCCCCAATCCCTCTAGGTCATTTAAAAAAAAAAGAATTCAGCACATTTTTCAGCTCATAATGTAGAACACAAGTAAACAAGAAGTTCCTAAAAAAAAAGGCATTGCCTCACACAGACAAATATACACCCAAGCATCAGTCCATTGTAGTTGGTGGTTTCAACTAAAGCAATCGAGGTCTCAAGAAATTTCGATTAACAGCTCTTTGTCTGTATCTGAATCAGTTCTCAAAATTCCTTAAAGACCTAACATTTATATAACTGAAGATCCCTAATCCACTTGCAAACTCATCTGGATACAGAATTGAGCTCATACAACCCATTTAAAAGAATCTTATAGGAGGCTATGAGAGGGATGTTTCTAAATATTCCAGGATTCAGTTACCTTGATCAGTTTTAAATCAAATGTTACTGGACAGGGCACATAGGATCTTATACACGTACACTAGCTACATGCAGTTACTACAGTTTGACCAAAGCATTCCAAGGATTTCATGTCTATAAGTCTACAACATATAATCCTTACATTCAACAAGGACATTATGAAGGACGGAAGCAGACTATACACCATCCCAAAAGATCTTGGGTTAGCATTAATTTTTTTTTTTTTTTAATTTGGCATCCATAACACATTTAATGATTTATCACTTCGAAATGTAGAATACAGTCAAACCCGACACTTTCTTTACCTGATAGAAAAGTTTAAAAAATAAATAAATTCATGGAAAGCTAGATGCTTTTAAGAATCCATACAAACTATAATTAGCAATACAGACATGCTGCATATCTTCCAAATGCATGATACCATATGGATTGCAAGCAAAAGTCAAGACCTAGCTATATCGCAACAAACTTCAATAATGCACCAACAACACACGTTTACACGTCCTCCAGGAAACCAAGGATAGAAGAGAAACTTGTACCTCCCCATGGCCGGTTGCAAATGTAATTGAACCCTCTAACAAAGGCAATAAAATTGATAGAATGTCAGCTGGCGCTTTATCTATATCTTCAAAGACAACCCAAAGACCATTCAGGACAGCCTGAAAATTGTTATTTGTCATCCAAGTTACAAGACAGTTAGGGCACTAATTGTAACTTCATGATTGACTTCAAACCTGAGTGAGAGAACCAGGTTGCCATCTGAATTCACCAGGTTGCTCAGTGCAAACATAAGTTCCAAGCAGTGTTTTTCCATCAAGCTGCTCATCCATGTGAATGGAGAGGACTTTTTTGTTCAAAAGCAAATATATTAACAATTAGATAAAAGCTCCACCACGAAATAAAAATATAAATGTTAATAGTATAGACATGATGAATGAATTACAAACATTGAAATATCCAACAAGTGAATGTTCACATGCAGGAGTTTGTATGTCACAAATCCTACCATTCTAGCTAATATTCACATGTAAATATGCCCCCCCCCCCCAAAAAAAAACATCTTCAAAAGTAAACATATATATTTATATTGCGAATAATAAACTTTTTTTTTTACAATTGATTTTTCTTTTGCAAATAAGAGCCAAAACTAAAATCGGATTAGTATGTTTGATTTCAGATTTCTCATATTATATAGAAACTACTCATCCACTGAATGACCTTTAAAATTTCTAACCATCAGCACATAATTAACAATTAATGATAGTGAATAATTCGGAAGAGTACGTAAACTGTATCTAAATCAAATTGAAAGGTATTTCTAAAAAACAAGAACCATTTATCATTAAGTTAAGAGTTCTACACCCAAACAAGCAAGCCGATGGAAGATATAGCAAACTTGCTATAAGAACAGGTATTTAGCAGCGTTTATCTAAATGCAAGGCCTTCGCCATCCTTACAGAAAGATCATGTAATTTTTATAATGAAAATATTGAACTAAAAGACCCAAGTTACTGAAAATCACTGCTGCAAAATTACATACCCCTACTCCCATTGTCATGGGCCAACTTGTAAATGAGTGCGGTTTTCCCACCACCAGCCGGTCCATAAAGAAGCACAGGCCACCTCTGACTCACTGCTAAAGAGACCATCTCTAATCCTTTATTCAGAGCAGAAGTCAAGATAAAGGGCATCTCAGAACTTCTGCATGAAATTAAGGTCCCAAATGTCAACAACTATATTGTACATAAAAGAGAGGCAGGCACAGAATTTCTACCTTACAAGGATATAGGTCATATGAATAAAAGAAAACCAACACGTCAACAAACAAAGACTTTTTTAATCTATAAAAAATCTACAGAAGTTAACTTTCAAGAGCAACAACTCTCAACTAAGCAGAAACATTGGAAAACAGGCACACTGTCGGTTTTAGGACTGGGGAGAACATTACTCTTTGGGAATTGGAAGAATTCAAGTTGTAATTTAGATGTCAAATCACATATGATAAAGTGGGTAAGGTTTTATTATTATATAAGAAAGTTGTAGCTATATTATTTATATCAGAAAATGGGAGTGATTATAGTATTATATTTAAATTGAATAATTGATGTAATATTTAATTGTTAGTACGAGTATAGGAGTGGTAGGGCCCATAGAGAGAATTGGGAGAATTATACACTTCTGGTTGCAAATGAAACAGAACTTGGGAACTAGGAAAACTAATTTCTTAAACAAACAGGGAGACAGGAACTATGAGTACATAACTTGTTCTAGATATGGAAGGAAAAGATTGCCAAATCAAAAGAAATCCTACCTTGTATCCAACATGCCAATCAGATTTGAGGGCACAATCTCATCAGCCATTGAAGAGCAGGTGTACGAAGAACTACACTGGGAATGATTCGAATGAAGAACACTTTTGTGATTGGCTTTTCTTCCAACTGTTGCTTCAGTATCTTTTGCAGAATACTCCAGATGCCAACCTCCTTTCTCCAAAGATACATCCATACAAAATTCTTGCCATCTGCAAACAGAATATGGATGAAGCCTAACTACATAAACTTACAGAGAAAGGATAACTGGGGAAAAACCCAAAAAATGATAACAAATTTATTTAAGATAATAAAAATAGATTAGTATCTGACTTCAGGACAACATAAGTTCCTACTCACTGGTGCATCACTTTGATCCTATGTGTGATCCATTTTCCCTTAAATATAGCATTCAGAGTTTTTGATTCAAATAGACTACACCAAGATTTATTAATTAGATGCTAAAAAACAAATTGCATCAATTTCATATATTGGCATTTTGAGTTAACAAGGAATAACTGTATGGTGGCTTCCCCGTATAAATCATTAATAAATATCCTTATTCTCAAGCTATTTATGTAATACTTAAATAATGATAATGAATACATGTTTAGTTACCATGGTTGTCTTTGGACAATAACGACTTCTGCAGCTGAACATTTACACACTAAAAATATAAATTCTGTTCAACAGTGAGCCTTAAAAAAGGTGGACTTACCGCAGAAAACTCTTAAGAGCTTCTTCAGGGTCAATATTAAGGTTTTCAGATGCTTTGAAACTTAATTTCAAAGTCATTGATAAAATACAAACACTGCACCATCTCAAGTCAAAAGTAACATTCCTCCATGAGGTGTCATCATCAACTGGAGTAAGATCTGTGGACTGCTGTACAAGGTCCAAAAAACATGACCAATTCCACAACGTAGTGAAGACCTCTGGCTCTAATATGAGAAAACGATATGATGCTCGGACAACATTTAACAATTGATTGGATTTGAGTCCCTGAAAAACAGAGGAAGCTATTAGAAAGGTTGCAACAGGTTGTTGAGGAAACTTCTTAAAAGAGGTGCAGGAAAGGCATCAGCTTAATCTTCCGTCAAGACAAATAGAAGCACATGAACATTAAATGATCTTATATAAAAAGGGTTTCAACCGACACAGACAAGCTACTGATCTCTGGATAATATCATCTGCATGAGGAACAACAGAAGATTAAAATTGCATTTTTTTCTTTTTTCTTAATCTCTTCCACCCCTATGCTTGTGGATGTCAATGCAAAAATATCCATCATCAGAGAGATAAAATGATAATTCAGAGACATCGTCAATCCAACGGGTGAAAGTTCATGAAAAAGAAAATTAGTAAAGAAAATAATTAAATTTCACATATTACCCTAGTTAATGCCTCGGAAACTGATTCAGACCGCACTATTCTTTCAAATGGAGCAGGAGCAACTTTAAAATAATGTAAAATAGACCTGCAGCAGGATACATGTGAAATTAAAACTGATCCAGAGTAGAGAAGGAAACTATGAGTGGAATGGAAACATTCAGCAACAAAAAGCATATAGCAGAAGAAAGTTTATGCCCCATGTTACTGTATAGCAACCACATGGTCCACATAACAACAGGAGAGCATAGCATTCGATCATCTGCAATACTCTCTCAATGATGTTATATCTGCCAACAAACATACACTTCCCGGTATCATGCTTTCATCAGGAGGCCAGAAAATTGTTAAGAACAGGGATTACAAAGAATCATTTTTACCCCAACAGGAGAGGTATCAAATCAAGAGCTCTGCAGAAGGCCAGACACGCGATCTCATGAAGATGCAAGCCTCTCCCCCTTTTGACATAAACATCGATAATGCTTGTTACTTCTTCACCATCCACACTTTCATCTTCTCTAAGAAACCCTTCTTCATCGAAATCCTCCATGTAATCATCATCATTAGACCTCAAATCCGGCACCAAATGAAGCAACCCCACCGCCCGCTTAACAATGTTCTCAGCTATCGGCCTAAAGCATCCAAGCAACGGAATTGTGTAATTCGGGTGCAAAACCAGTTGCCCCACTGCTCCCACCACCTCTTCTTCTGTGATTTTGTCCCCCTGAATCACACAAAAAGATAAAAGTTGCATTCACTGTGTCATAGAAAATCAAAGATCACTTTTTTACACACTTTTGCGCAAATTTTGTACCTTCTTTAACAAATCATCAAAACAGGGAATCGACTTAAGCTTCGGGCACCTATCAAGAAACCTCCCCAGCTCAAATTGGAGCGAAAAGCTCCCGTCAAACGCCATTGGAACTTCAAGAAAAAAGAAACTGCATATCAATAACCTAGAAACACTTATGGGAAGACTAAAAAAAAGTCTCTTGGCCTACTCTTCCACAATTCTTGAATGGCTTATTAGTTTCTTTAACTAAAAATCAAAAAAGTTTTCAACTTACTCAGCCGGGTCTGTTCTAATATCCTTAAATTTCACTTTTTTCAGGAAGACTTTCAATAATTTCACTAGGTGAAGTTCTTGAACTTCACTCTCTCTGATGAAGAATTCTTCCTGAGAAGAGGTTTGGGGGGTTTAAGGATGGTTTATTAGGGTTTTAGGGCAGCTTTAAATGAGCGGTCGGCGGGTCCAGTGAAAATCCCTTAAAAGGGTCGGGTAACGATCGAATGGGTTTATAGGTTTTTCTATTGTCGGCTTCAAAGTTCAAACATTTCCTTTTGTCTTTTTCTTTTTCTTTTCTTTTCTTTCATTAATAAAATGTTATGCTATATGGCTTTGTTGCAAAAACAAAAACAAAACTCCCATTTTCCAAACTTTGCAATTTAATTATGTTTTATGAATTTAGGAAAAAGAAAAATCCCTACTCTTATAAAAAGATAATATTGTTGTACTTTTAAAATTTAACAAGAAAATTCATGATTTTACCTATGATAATTCAAAGTACAATTATATTTTTCAATGATTTGAGTTCACGTGTCAAACAAAGTAGTGTGTTAAGGTTGTATTGCAATATTGTGCTAATTCATGTTATTGTTGAAGTTGTGATCTCCAGAAAAATATTAAATACATGATTTGTTAAATTTGTCGGCATGGTAGTTGAACAAGTTTAACTACTTGAATAATAATTTTGAAGATATATTTAACTATATATAGATTGAAATACATATGATATATAGTGACGAAGCCTATATATTTAGTGAGAGACTCAATTGACATTTTTCTAAAACAACATGATTTAAATAAAAGCTATAAAAAATAATAATAATAATCAACTTAAATAAAAGCTAAATAATAATAATTTAAACTCAGAATATTAAAGTTGTACAATAGAAAACTAAATACTCACATTATAACATCACTCTTCTATTCTTATCTTCGTATTTTGAAAACGCTGCTAATAACTCCATTACTTGCACTTTGAAACACATTTTTTTTTCAATATATGTTACTAAACAATCATATAATTCTCCAAAAACAATTAAGAAAACACAATTTTGTTCTCCAAAAAGAATGCATCTCTCAAATCTCAAAATAGGCGTGTGTATTTCATGTGGGGAGCGATTATGGCTTCTCCTATAAACGCAATTCTATAAGATATGTATCTCGTTAGAATTCTAATTCTAATAATGGTGTATCACTCTCAACAAGAAATCCAATATAATTAACATTTTGATATTTTTATTGATATTTTTTATAATTATGTTGTTATTTTATTATTACATTGATGGAGTTGTAGACATGAAATATATTTTTAGTTGAATTTTCAAGTAATAAATATAAAATTACCAAAATACCCATAGAATGTTTAAAAAATTGAGGGGGCCCAATACCCCTTGATCTATGAGTCCCTCCGTCCCTGATAATATGTATGTGCATTATCTCGATAGATCAACAACGAATCTATATGATAAAAATTATGAGCAGATTAGCTTTTAGAGTTAATTTATCTTTGAGTTGAATGCTTCAACCAGTAAATTGTCTGGATGGGTGGTTAATTCAATGTTAATTATCGATCATATGGGGTATAATTAACGAACACTAGTATTTACCCCGTGCGATGCACGAATATAAATTTTTAAATTAACATTTTTATATAAATACAACATAAATAGAATTTTATATATAATAATATGTTTAAATACATATAAAATATATAAATTGAATGAAATTGAGTAATATATCTTATTCAATATTGGTATTAGTAATATAATTTAATGACATCTAAAAACTTTGTTTAGAACCGGTATATAATAAATTTTGTTACATATTTTTTATTAGTTTTTATTGTTATAAAATGTTGAAAGTGAATGAAAATGTCTATATTAAAACTATTAATATAAATTTATAAGGAAAAAAATAACTAAAATAAAAAAATCTTACAAATTACAAATTTGGAACCTTTTTTTTATTTACAAATTATGGTGTTCTTATCTCTCACAGTCTCACCAAATTTTTTATACATCAAAATTTTTACTTCTAAAACAAAAACATATAATTGATCACGACTAAAAATGTTTTATTTCGAGAAAAGTCTAACATGAGATTTTAAATTATAATATTTTAAAATTCATTATAAAAATAATACATATTGTAATATATATATATATATCTCTTTTTAATTTATTAAAAATGATCATAAGGTGATCAAATTGAATTACATCAGTATAAATTGCTAATTTTTGAAATATATCATATGATGTTTAAGTTTAATAGTTGACTTATATTGCAATATATGGTATCAACATGTGTAATATTACATTGAGATAATATTTTTGATTTATTAATATTTTTCCAAATATAACTTGAGAAATCAACCTTACCATATATATTTTAAAACAATATACAATATATATTTTAAGAAATAAATAAATTAACTAAAAATCAAATATTACATGCATATACCAATTATTATTTTTTCAAAATTTTTTATTAATATAAGTTAGATGAAAAAAAGTGGATACTACTGACAAATTTGAGTTTTATTAATATTTAAATTCATCATTATCTATGCGATTAATAATATTGAATCTATCATTATTAGATACTTACAAATAATATTAACATGTATATATAAACAAAAAAGATCAATGATGTCTATATTTCAAGAAAACTGAAAATTATATGTATTAAATATCAATATTTTTTTTTTTGATTTTATATTTGACAAAAGAATAATTGACAATTAATATTCAGAATTTACATATAATTAAAAGTATAAAAAACTGAAAACAATAATACAACTCTAATTTCATCCATTATATTTATATATCTATAAATCAAATTAAATCACTATATATTTAATCTTAACAACATGGATGATGCATCATTTTGAGAGCTAAATCCAAAATCAGATTTATTTTCCCTAACATATTACCTTTCAAACTTTCAATATCTTGAATGCTAAGTCAAAATTAATTAAATATTTAAAAATTTTGGTGAATATGTACTCTCAAGTCGCAAGTCTAAGATTTCTTCAGTTATTACATGCATATAAGAAGTGATCAACGCTTTTATAAAATTAAATTATATTGAAGTAAGAATAATTCATATATAATACTATGATGATAAAAAAAAAAGTAAAATAAAGATCATATAAAAAAAATTGAAATAATACAATCAATCGGATAACATATCATATAATCCCATATCATTCAATAGTGAATTATCTTTATAATTCCGTATAATGGTAAAAGAAAAACCAACAATAATTAAATATCCATCCACGTGATCCTCAAATATAATAATTTTATAATAAAACAAATAAAATAAACATTAAATTTATAATTTTTACCTCTAAGGACGTCTTACACTTCATAAATCGTTCAAAAGTGATATGTAAAATAACAGAATGAAAGCGAGTGAATGAAACCAAGATGAATTTGTATTATTTATAATGTATGATTGTTGATTAATCAGGTAATTACCATAATTTAAGATTTAAGATAATCAATTTAAATGTTCATTTTAAATATCATATTTTGTGATATCTATATACGTTAGTTTAATTTGTAGAATCAATGACATAATAATTATATATCTCAAATAGTGCAATATAATTAAATAATCAATGTATGCTAATGATAGTATAATTATATACCTCAAATATTCTATAACTCATATTGGATAGAGTTGTGTGACATTTACTTATGGAATTCAAATATGAAATTAAAATGAATAATTAGTTACAACATTAATTACCACGATCATTTATAAATAATCAATACCATAATTTGTGAAATCAATAATTTTATTCGATTTAAATCTTTAAAAGAATTTATGAAATCAATAATTTTATTCCATTTAAATCTTCACTTTTAAAGGAAAACATTTTTATTTCCTAATTTATATAAATAGATGAAATTTATTTTATCATATAAATTCATCATTCTGCTTTTATTTATAATATGTGGTTAAAATCATTGTCATACTGTATTAGACAATATTTTTATTTTTATATAAATAAAGAAAAAAATCTATTCATCCTTCACGTCAAATGTTTATATATATATATGCATAACAAATAATTTAAAATTGTAATCAACATAAATCCCATAAAAGTTATATTTCACAATTATGAATATATATGAATTTTATTAATATATATATATACATACATATATATCCCATAAATCATGCAAATGTCATCTTACATTTCTATGTGATATGTTAATCTGATTAGATATTATTTACGAAAAAAATAATCAATATAAATCTTTCCTTTTATAAATAACATTTTTTAAGTCATAAATAATTAAGTAGACATATGTAAAGTGAAGAAAGATGTGTCATCTTGAAACAAAATTCAATATATGTATTATAGCATTTTATTGTGGAGTGATCAATTATAATATATATACATATATACATATTATTCATTAGCATATCTATATTTATATTATTGTAAATGATCAATGTTTATATTATTGATGATATGATGTAAATAATATTTATATACATTATTTAAATTATATCATAAATATATCAATTGAAATTTAATAATCAAAGTTGACTTACCATTATAGACAGATATTTGGAAAGATTTTTTTGTCATATCACTTCCATAGATATATACATATTACATCATCATATTAAAATCATATGATAATATTCCATTTGCA
Source organism: Scutellaria baicalensis (assembly GCA_005771605.1). Classification (NCBI taxonomy): domain Eukaryota; kingdom Viridiplantae; phylum Streptophyta; class Magnoliopsida; order Lamiales; family Lamiaceae; genus Scutellaria; species Scutellaria baicalensis. The sequence goes on from CM016721.1 coordinate 77,139,647, forward strand.
TTTAAATTCATTTATATATTGTATCTTTTTATATATTAGTAGAAATTAAATACCATTTATCATTTTCATTTATTTAAATAATGTAATTATTTATTTAAATTGAAAGGTGTATCCATACATAACATCACTAAAAAATTTCTTACATAAATAATTAAGTTTGACTTTCCTTATAAAATAGAATGCAATTAATATACTTAATATATGTATATAAAATAAATATATAATTTTTTTACATAAATAGAAAGTGGTTTTAGGCGGGAAAATTTTTACTTTCTTTTTTTGGTAATGTTTGTGTTTTTATATATATAAAGATGAGTTGGTCAATGCCATACCTCAACTGAAAGCAATTCCTTAATCCGACTTTCAATTGTAACTAATGAAATAGTGTGACTACACACTATATATCGTGCAATGTATTGAATTGAAAGTATTAGTTTTTGACTTAAAAATGTTTTGCATTAATTTTGAGAACTCATAAATTAAAGAAATATAAATGAAGGTAGGAATTATTATTCAATTTCCAACTTATTGCATCGTATCAATCATAAATGTAAATTATGTACTTTTTTCATACACAAGGAACACATGAATTAACTATGAAACATGAGGAAATTCAACACATCTATATCTATATAAAAGCAGGATATCCTGCCAAAAATGACTGCAATAAATTATCTACCTATTAAATAATTACTATTTTAAGAAATATATTAATTGCTTTCATATTGTATTTATTGTAAGAAACTCAATATAAATAAATACAAATAAACCTATTTATTGTATTTTAAGAAACTCAATACAAATAAAAATAAATAAACCTATTTATTGTATTTTAAGAAATTCAATACAAATAAATAAATATTTAATTTAAAAAATCAGTTATGATACTCAATTTAGTATTTATTGTGTAGAAATTTCAAATAAAAAAATAAATAGATAAATAAGATGAAATAAGGGATTATATATTTATTATCTCTTATCTTATTTTTAAGTACTTATTTCAAAGGGTAAATTACAAAAATAACTCCACCTTACGACTTTTTTCAAATTGCAACCTAATCTTTTTTTGTTTTTCAGATTGCCACCAAGTCTTTCTGTAGTTTTATCGATTACAAATTTTCTGGCGAAATTGAGATTAATTTGTTCACTTTGCAACCTAAACTTTGTTTTTTTTTAATCTGATTACAACCTGAACTTTGTGTTTTTATCAGATTGCAATCAAGAATGAAAATTTCGATTCTGGTGAAAATATAGGTAACTTAAATTCACGGAAATATCGTGAAAATATCGATATCGATGGAAATATGGGTACATATATTTATTGTTATTTTTCCTATATTTACCAATATATTCCGATATTTTATCGATATTTATTGATATTCCATCGATTTTTTACCGATGTTACATATATTTCACCAATTTTGACCAATATTTCCTTGATATTTATTTTATGAGTATCGATCACACTTATATAACATAAATGTCACACTCATATATATAACATAAAGGTGTGAAGCGAAAAAAAAAATCATGATTTGCGATTGGACAAATAATTAAAGTTTTGGTTGCAAAGTGAAAAAAATTAATTCATTTGCCGGAAAAATGACCTGAAATTTTGCAATCGGCAAAATCACAGAAAGATTGGGTGACAATCTTAAAAAAAAAAAAAAACAAATTAAGTTGCAATTTTAAAAAAGTTGATAGTTGGGGTTGTTTTTTTTTTTTTTGTAATTTACCCTATTTTAAATCAATTTTAAATATATAATATATAAAATCAATCATTATTTAATGATCTTAAATTTAATATTCATATAAAATTTATCAAACTGAAATATGGAAATGTATGTGTGTGGGCTTCAATGATTTTTCATTTTAAAACGTTTTTATAATATATAGTATTAATTTATTGTAAATTGATATTAAAATGTAGGAAAAAAAATATTATAGGTGTACCTAATAGATTACACACATAAAACATATCAAATAGTAAAATTTAGATTAAAATTATTATTGCAAGTTAAACAACTTATTCATTTGAAATATATAAATATTTTATTTTATCTTTCTTATTTTATATTTATTTATTGTCAAATTTTATTTATATTTATATTCTGATTAATTGAGGTGGCATAAGAGATTGGATAGAGGTAATTTTTTTGGTTTTACACAAATTAAAACTTCATCATTCTTAGTCCCTGATATATTGACTTATCAATCTTATAATTATTATTCATAATTTTTTATTCAAAATGTGTGTATTAAGTCCAATTTTGAATTGTTTCATTTAAAAAGATAACAAGAGAGATTTTCATGTATTTGATAAGTTGATATAATGTTTTATTTGATTTAAAATAAATGAGTTATATGTGGCGTTGAACCAAAAAAAATACGTGTGTATTTATAGTTATAAATGTCAAAAATATAAATTAATTTATCTCAATACTTAAATCATAACATTTCTAATACATATAATTTATTTTTCGATATTAAATTTATTTTTTAAAATTTCACTACCCATGTAATGTTCTGACACAATTTTTTTATTTGTTTGTTTAATCCATGGATTAATATATTACTTTATATATTTTAAATTTCTAATATTTTCGAATATAATTATTTATAATGACATAAATTTAAAATTAAAATACCTAACTTTATACTAATACAAATTTAGAAAGTATCAATATATATTTTTAAATAATAATCAATACATTTTATATGTTATTATATTTTAATAATTGTATATATAATATACTGTGCAACGCACAGGTACAGTACTACTAGTTTTATTCATAAAAACAACAACAATAGTAATTAATTAATTTGTAAACTATTTTCAAAATCTACACCTTTTCTTCTCTACTATATAGTTCACATTCACATATATGAGTAAAACCACTGGTATTTTTAATAATTATGAAGAAAGCAAAGAGTTTAAAGTTAAGTATTACATCGATTCTAAAATTACACTCGTCCTTACATAATTTATAGCTGTATAATTTTATTGAATTTAAATTTATATGATCATGGAATGCCCCGTATCGTGGAAGAGATTATTAATTTTTGTTTTAATTCACATGTGCATATATAAAGATTAAAATAAATATAATTTAAGATATTGAAAGTGTGGACAACAAATGTATTTTATATGTAAAAAATATTATTAATTCTTTTTTAAAAGATTATACTTATGATAATTTTAAGAGGAAAAAAAAACAATATATATACACATAAAAAACAAAAATTAGAAAAAAGGCAAAATATTAAATTAATAAAGGGAAATTTTATACACACTCCAACTAATACTAATTAAACACACCCCATTAATTTAATGTGAAATAAAAATAATTATAAAAAGACTCATATACCCTTACTAATCATTTAAAAATATATATATATTATAAAAATTACATTTTCTAATATACACTCACACCCTGTAACTACTAAACACACCTCATTATATAAAGTACACAATACATATAACAATCTTCTTCCTCACCACACATATATTACATACAACTCCATTACAAACTTTGAAGAAATCTGATAACATCGTTATTTGATGCATTTTAGGGCTTAATTTCATATCATTTTGTGTTGAAAAGCATGCAATTGTGAGATTTTATTTAGATTTCATTATCTTTTTAAGATTTCATGTTTTTGCTTGATTTGAAAGAAATTTGATAGGTTTTAGCACAAAATGAAAGTCCAATGGAATTTAACGCCAAGTTGGAGTCGAGATAGGGAGTCGATAAAACGCAGTTATGGGAAAAAATCATATCTCGAGCTCTAGAAGTCCAAATTCAATGTTTCTTGTCTTGTTAGAAAGCTAAGAGGGAGTTCTAAAACTTTCATGTTGGAAGATTTCATCAATTCTGCCTTCAAGAGATCAGAATAGTACAAAAAGTTGAAAGTCGTGCAAGAATGTCCTGATTATCGTCTTGACAGGGCTTGAGTAAATTGGATATAACTTGGTTTACAAAACTGATATTGTGATGAAATTAGTGGCATCGGATAGCTAACTTGAAGGGATACAACTTTCATGAAGAAGTCGAAGCCCAATTATGAGCGTAAGAGGGCCGAATTGAGGCTGAAAACTGGGAGTCTGGGCCACCCGGGTCACTTGGCCGGGTCGGTGATCTAGTTGTGGGTTTTTAGGCCTGTTTGGACTCCTATTTGGATACAACTTGCTCCAAGTCCGATTTTTACCTACTTAGATACAAATCAGGATTTGGGAGAAGATAGAGAGAAGATACACAAAGATCTATACACATCAAAAATTGATCCACATCTTGAGAGCAAGGAAGAAAGCAAGGAATTGAAGATTCAAGAGTGAGGAGCAACCAACAATCACAAATTGAATAAGCTTTTCTTTGATTTTATTTTTAGTTTTGATCATATCGTTTTGTAATTTATTTTGTTTTACGAACATGATTTTTGGCTAGGGGTCTCGTGATCTTAGGACACGAGAGTAGTTCTATGGATTTCTTGTTGAATATTTAGTTTTAATCTTTCCTCTAATCCATGATATTTTATTCATGCTTCCTTGTACTTATTCCATGTGTGAATCCTAATCAAATTTATGCATGCTCTAATTAATTGGATTGAGATCGAGAGATGATATCTGATTATAGATTTTGGAATGCATGACTCAATTAAATTGCATGAATTGAGAGATTGGTAAATAATTGGGGTGAGAATACGATCTTAGGAGCTTTTAGGAGTTGGTTATTAACTGCGAGGTAGAGATACAAACATTAATAATCGATCCACAGGTTAAGTTGCTCGAGAGAGAGATTAATCTACAATCGTGATTGCTCACATAAAATAATTGGATTTGAGGTTGGTTTTTGCTAGATTAGTAAACTTGATTGAAGTAGAATGAAATCGTTGTCTTAGGATCCTTATTTGAATCTTAATTTTCTTGATATTTTCTTGTTTGATATTTCTATTCAATTTATTTGTTTCTAGACATAGGTTAATTAAATTAAATTCTCTCAATTCGGTCACCTAGATAAAATTAGGTAAATTAATTAGGTAGTTAACATTGTTCTAATTCATTAGTCTCTGTGGGATCAACCTTGCTCGCCCTATATATAGTTGACATCGTACATATATAGTTGACATCGTACACTTGCGGGAGTAGCTTAAAGAATTAGGTGAACAAAATCCTCCAACAATCATACACTTATTGAAGTTGAAGAAAATGTAAAAGAACTTCTCATTATGGACAATGTAGGTTGTAAAGTTCGTTTCTACCGATTTATTTTGCTCTAAAAGTAGCTTAAAGTTGATTAAAATTCTGAAAATCGTGACTTCCGATCGACAAGTACACACTAAAAGTCTTATGGTCGGCCAGTACTGGCCGAAAGTATTGTAGAGCTTTCATCCAGTACTGGCCGAAGAGCTTTAATAAAATTCGGCCAGTTGTGGTCGAGGTTATAGGAAAACTTCGGCCAGAATCGGCCGAAAGTTGTGATGATTTTTCTGTTGGTTTTGGCTGAACAAATCCAAGTTTTGTTCCTATGTATTTTTTTTGACCTTCTTATGACACACATTTTTTTATTTGAATTGATATATTGAGCAAAGTATATTTATGTTGTGGTTCTTTTGCATAATGATAGGAAAACAAATCAAATGAGGCGGAAATGAGGATTATTAACCAATCTCAAGAGTCGAACGATAATCCAATGTATTAATTTATCGATTTCTCGGAGGATTTCCTCACGACTGAAATTTTTTAGAGTCGTGAGGAAATGGTTAGTTGGGCGTACAAGGTTAGAATACGTCTAAACATGGTTGTCCTTATTAGACGCTCTGACAGTGGTGAAAGTGGCAGACGCGCTAGAGTGTTTTTGGGATGTGAGTGAGGTGGTAAGTATCGCCCACCAAAGAAGAGATTGGCCTCAAATAGTTTGGACTCCATTGAACAGAAGCCGGTAAAGGAACGAAACATCGACACTAAAAAATGTGACTGCCCTTTCATGCTAAAAGGAGTGCAGGTGAATGAGCTCGGACATTGGAGCTTAGAGGTGAATGAGCTTAGAGTGGTTGAAACAGTTGATTTGGATGATTTGTAATTGATTTATCTAACTGATTGTTGTAATTTCACATATTAACACTTGTGACTTGCGTTTTGTGTGGTTTAAAACATTTTCCCATTTGTGATTGCACTAGGTTTGCCATTGTTCGATCATAACTTTGTGAAAAACACAGTGATGTTTCTTGCTCTTCAATGCCTTTTTTCATGCATAATAAGAGTTGCTCTTCGAATTCGTTGTACTAGCTATGATAAGTATCGAACAAGAAATGAAGACGATAATCTATAAAACCTATGATCCAATCACAATTGAAAAAATGCACAATTCAAGTCTACAAGTAGAAATAAATTAAACTTCGACCACTTCTGGTCGAATCTCTTCACAACCCTTCGACCAGTTGTGATCGAAATTACCTGAAGACTAGCGAAAAACCAGGGTCGAACCCTGGACGATTTTCAGTTCGTTTTTCACTTGATTTTCAACAAATTTATGAATTATTTGCACGTAATTTACCCTAATCTATATAAAATTGATCCCCTAAACTCATCTACACTTAAAGAATACAAGAACTTAAACTTATAAAACTAAACTAAGAATGAGAATAAACTTATGACAATTACCCATTAGCCATGTGTGTTATCCATACTTCGATTAAAAGCCGTCGGGATGTTGGACGATGAGGAATGATCGAAATTTATCGAATTTCAGTGGCCAAATTTGTCTTCGGTCTTCAATGGCCGAATTTTTACATTCAAAGAAGAAGAAGTTGAGAGAGAGAGAGAGGAGAAGATGAGTTTGGGGTGGGGGTATATTTTGTTGGGGTGTGTTTAGAATAATACAAATATTAGATATATATTTTAACAAAAAGATAAAATTGTAAAGTTAAGGGATATGTTTAGAAATATTTAAGTTTTAAATATTTAATTAAAGATGTGTTTAGTAATTGACACGTGATTAGTATTGTTTGGGGGGGGGGGGGGGGGGTGTATAGAATTATGCGTCAATAAATCTCCCACACAATCTCATCCGGAGCCACTTAACCCCAAATCCCAATCGACGCTCCGAGTCTCAGTGCCCATTTCCACTCTCTCTCTCTTTCTCTCTCTCAACAACAATGGCGGCTGCTCCCATCTTAAGATCCTCCTTTCTCTCTCCTCAACCCCTTCCGCACAACCACTCCACCGTCCGCCACGCCTCTTATGCCCCCCTATCCATCCGCGCCACCGCCACGTCACCTGACCCACCCGCCGCCGCCGCAGCTCCCATCAAGCACCGACGCCCCGCCGACGAGAACATCCGCGATGAAGCTCGCCGCCATACCTCATCCCACAACTTTTCCGCCAAGTACGTCCCTTTCAACGCCGAACCCGGCTCAGACGAATCGTATTCCCTCGATGAGATCGTGTACCGCAGCCGCTCCGGTGGTCTGCTCGATGTTCAGCACGATATGGAGGCGCTGAAGAAGTTCGATGGCGATTACTGGCGTTCGTTGTTCGACTCTCGTGTCGGGAAGACCACGTGGCCTTATGGGTCGGGGGTTTGGTCCAAGAAAGAGTGGGTGCTGCCTGAGATTAATAGCGACGATATCGTGAGTGCGTTTGAGGGAAACTCTAATTTGTTCTGGGCTGAGCGTTACGGCAAACAGTTTCTGGGCATGAATGATTTGTGGGTGAAACACTGTGGGATTAGCCATACGGGTAGTTTTAAGGATCTGGGCATGACTGTTTTGGTTAGTCAAGTGAATAGGTTGCGGAAAATGAATCGCCCCGTGGTGGGTGTGGGGTGTGCGTCGACTGGGGATACATCTGCTGCTCTGTCTGCTTATTGCGCCTCTGCTGGGATTCCATCGATCGTGTTCTTGCCGGCAAATCGGATTTCTTTGGCCCAATTGGTTCAACCCATTGCAAACGGTGCTTTTGTTTTGAGCATCGATACTGATTTCGATGGTTGTATGCAGTTGATTCGAGAAGTCACAGCTGAGCTGCCTATCTACTTGGCTAATTCTCTGAATAGCTTGAGATTAGAAGGGCAGAAAACTGCTGCAATTGAGATATTACAGCAGTTTGATTGGCAAGTGCCTGATTGGGTGATTGTCCCTGGTGGAAATCTTGGCAACATATATGCATTCTACAAGGGTTTCCACATGTGTAAAGAGCTGGGGCTCGTTGATCGAATTCCGAGGCTTGTTTGTGCTCAAGCTGCAAATGCTAATCCCCTTTACTTGTATTACAAAGCAGGGTGGAAGGATTTCAAGGCTGTGAAAGCTGGAACCACTTTCGCCTCTGCAATTCAGATTGGCGACCCGGTTTCCATTGACAGGGCAGTTTACGCATTGCAGAATTGCAATGGGATTGTCGAGGAGGCGACAGAGGAGGAGCTGATGGATGCCATGGCACAAGCTGACTCGACTGGGATGTTCATTTGTCCTCATACTGGTGTGGCATTGTCTGCATTGATCAAGCTGCGAAACAGTGGGATTATCTCACCAACGGATAGGACTGTGGTGGTGAGTACTGCTCATGGCTTGAAGTTCACACAATCGAAGATTGATTACCATTCCAAGGAGATTAAAGATATGGCTTGCCGGTATGCCAATCCACCAGTGCAAGTTAAGGCGGACTTTGCATCGGTTATGGATGTTCTGCAGAGGTATCTGTCTAGCAAAGAGTCCAAATTGCATTGAGGGTTTATTGAGTTTTGCTCCTAGTTTGCTAATACTTTTGAGACGAAGCAGGTTAGCTTAGGAGTCTTCTTTACCATTAGCACATGTTTGTTTAAGTTGCTACGTATGACTAGATCCTACATTGAGTTTTCCTGGATTACTTCACTGTATTCGGAGTTGGGTTATCATTTTCATTAGCTGTATCATTGCAAGATTTTGATGGAATTCAGTTTTAATAAAGTAAATCTCCAGGTTGTTCAGTTGCTTTGATCAATAGCAGAAATCATGTTAGCATATTTGGTGTAGGAAATACACTGTTTGTGTGTTGTGTTTCCACTCAACTAGTTGTATAAACATTGGAAGAAAAATAGCATGAAGAATATTGTTGAGTGCTCAAGACTTATTCTTGGAGGGCCAATATCTTTATATGATAGGTGTGACCTTTCTCAACGAGGTGTTGTGAGTTCCTCAGTGAGTTAAAACTCTTTGTCGATTATGTTTCAGCTTCGGCTTATCTGCTCCGTTTTTGCTATTCTCTACATTGGTGTGTGATGCTGTTTTTCCATGAAAATTGAGATATTTGTATCAAGAAAGGTATGATATTACATCAAGTACAAAAGGTCTGTGAAAAAACCACTTGGTCTTTTCGAGTTTCTTGTGATCCTTCTTCTGTTGTGAACTTATTAATGCAGTTAGCATTTCGCATCTAACCATGAAGCTCCCTTGCAAGTGCAAACCCCGTAATCCGGCAAAATGCTAGAAGGCCTTAAAAGCTTTGACATTGCTATGAACAATAATGCTATGTTCCACTGAGTTACGATGCATCGTTTCTTGATGTATTATGTTGCATTAGTTTGTTGATCATTTACCCTTTCGTATGATTTGCCCTTTTTCCTGTATCATGTTGCATTTCATCATGAGATTATATAAATGTAGGCTAATTTCATCATGAGATTATATAAATGTAGGCTATTGACATGATTTTATCATGAGAACGAATTTTTTCTTTGCGCAAGTACAAATGAACGACAACAAAAGTCAGCTGCGATAATAGTTCTGCGAAAGAGTGGACAAATGAAAGAGGGAAATTGTAATGAGGCACTTGAAAATCGATATAATCCATCCTGCTGCCAACATCAACACAAGTCAATCATTGTACAAACAAACAAGAAGAAGAAAAAACGAAAATCAAACAAACGAGGCGAGTACACCCGGCATGCTCAATAGCTTCTTCATGGTTTGACGAGCGTCTTTAGAGTTCTTCACTAAAAGTTCTACTCCACACCCACACTACACTAGTTCACTTCAAACTCAGTGTGCCTAGCTTAACAATAGTAACTAAATGAAGACTGAGAAACCAAATAGCATAAGTAAAAAGTACAAACATAATAAAGTAAATGTTCCGGCACAGTGGTAAGGAACATAACAAGTGAATCATGAACTTTTTGAGCCTCAGATCTTACCATCATTCATCATCATCATCATCAGCAGCAGCAGCAGCAGCTGCAAAATGCCTCAAATAATCTGTAACTTTAACTTTAAGGTCTACATTCCCTAAATCCTCCTGTTCCTCTTGAATTCTTATACCAGACCTGGAAGCAGACCGCAAAGTCTCAACTCAAGTGATTGAAGTGTTGGTATGTCTCCTATACTTGAAGGGACCTCCTTCAGCTCTTTTAAATATAAAATAAGGAGGTGCTCAAGGCGTGGAAAGTGGGTGGCCTCTGTCTTCCAGCATTTTAGATCACATTGATCAATTAGCAAGAACTTGAGGCTGCGAAATCCCTCATCAACTGTTTCCCACTTGTCGCCTATGAAAGAACCCCGTCTTAGTTTGAGAACTTGAAGAAGGGGTAACGAACCTATTTTTGTCGTCAAGTCATCCCAGCTGAGATGGGTAGTCATTAAACTCAGCTTCTTGAGGGAGTGGGGGAAGGTGAGAATATCGAATGAACGGAACGATTTATGGTCCGGATTATAAGACTCCCAAGTAAGGCCAAAGGATTCGAGTTTATGTAGATTTTCGAGATTGTTGAGATAGTCAACCGACCCTTTTTTAATTTCCCTATAAATTATTTAAAGTAAAAAGAAGGAGGTGCCGTCTGTCTTCCCCACAATAATCAATTAGCAATATGTGCCCTTTCACAGATTCATCTTTTCTATAATATAAGAATAAGAATTTCTTTTGTAAACAAGTTCGAATCATTTTTAAAATATCAAAATTAAATTATTACAACCCATATCTGATCTAATCTATACCTTATTTATTTTCACTGATTATGCTCATTTTTCTTTTGGGTCATCTGAATAATTTTAGTTTTAAGGAAGCCCAATTCTATTCCTACCAGGCTTGTTCGATCGGCCCAGTTAATAAGGAGCCCAACTTAATCTCTCACGCTGTTTGGGGGCTAAACTCATCAAGCTTTAATTGTAGGAAAATGGAGTTGAATTATTGAAATTAAAATCAAGGGTTCCCTCTCACCTCCCTCCTATCTCTCTCTCCTCATATTCTCGATGAGTCAGCAGCTCTCTTGACTACAAAATTATGTATTGTTTCTCCTGTATTTCTGCTACTAGTTTGTTTCAATCATTTATATATTTTCGGAAGGATAAATTATAAATTGAAAATCATACTAGGACCAGTTTTGCCCTAAGGTTCTGAAATTTTACTTTGACCTAAACACATGTTGTGGAAACCATGCCTACCAAACCCGGAAGTCCTAAATATATTAATTCCCAAGATATATAAATGAATTGCAAGAATCTGAGACACTGGAATTTGTCTTCAACCGTTTCCCACTCTTCTATTAAAACTGCTCTTCTATATCCTCTTTTCCCCCTTTTAACAACTAAGTTTCAATTAGTTAGTTTATTAGGGTTCAACTGAGCAAAACGATGCCGTTCAACTAATTATTGACTTCACAAAAGTCGGTTGGTTATTTCATCAATTCTCATGCATCTTCATCATCCTCAATCTTCTTCTCATTCCTCAATAACACTGATCTTATTGACAGTATGATCACAACCCACGATTCAAGTATATACTTGTAAAAATGAGTTTTGAATAATAGGCAACAAATAGTCTCAACGACAATCCCATGTGTTTTAACATAAAATAATTTATAATTGGGTGTTTAATCAAAGTAGCCGGGATTCTTTGACTTCTGTTCCATAATTTTCTATCTTATTTTCTACCGTCATTTAGACATGGAGGATCAAGTTTGGTGGATTTTGCACCTAATTTATACAATACAGCTAAAAATCAGTGTGGTTTTGAGCTCCATATATATTCAAACTGTATCCTGCTCCATTGGAGAAGTCGAAGATGGCGGCTTATGCAGCTTTGGTGTCTCTCATGTATGTTATAGAGCAGATCGAGCATCATCCTCGTCCTCCGATTTCACTTGACAAAACCCAGGTTGAATCTCTCACTGAAAAAGTTACTTTCTTGCAAGAATTCCTTGAAGCTGGGTACAATTCCCATGTCGGCTTCAGCAGAGAAGCAGATTCCATGGAGATGCGCATCGCCATTGCAGCTTATGCTGCTGAACAAGTAATCGAATCCCATATAGTGGATCAATTTGCTGAATCCACAAGTCATGGCAAAAAATTCAGTTCTGCTGACTTGTATCAATTTCTAGAGGAAGTGAACCGAGGCATGGATTCGATCAAGGCAGAAGTGATGCGGATTAAAGAGACGATGGGAATGGAGGATCAGATGCAGAAGAAATCTTCGATTTCGATTTCTTCTGCATCAGTTAGATCTCCTCCCTCTGGGAAGAAGAGCTCCATGGTGGGTTTTGATGAGGTCTTCGAAGAAGCTATGGATAAGCTCACTGGACAGCAATCTGGTCTTCAAATCATCCCAATTGTCGGCATGGGCGGAATTGGTAAGACCACTCTTGCTCGTAATATTTATGATAATCCAGTTATAGTTCAGCATTTTGATGTTTTTGCCTGGATTACCATTTCGCAAGAATATAGTATCCGAGAAATTCTATTAGAACTGCTTTTTAATCTTGAAAAGAAGAGGAAGGGAGATTACAGCCAGTTGGATGAATATATGTTGGGAGAAAGATTACATAAATGTCTATCGGGGTGGAGGTACTTGATTATAATGGATGATGTATGGAGTATTGAGGTGTGGAATGTGGTGAGAGTGTTCTTTCCGGATAGCGATAGTGGGAGCAGAATCATGATAACCACTAGGCTAACAAACTTGGCAGTTCAACTGAGTGGTTCTCAATCTTGTGGATTGATTGAGATGAGTTTTCTAGACGAGAAGAAAAGTTGGAATCTGTTATGCCAAAATGTGTTTGGGGACGAAAGTTGCCCTGTTGAATTAGAGGAAATTGGGATGGAAATAGCAAGAAACTGCAAAGGGCTTCCTTTATCTATAGTTGTGATTAGCGGGCTCCTGGCAAAGTCTGAAAGGACTCGAGAATATTGGGAATATATTGCAAGAAATTTGAACTCTGTTGTGAATTCAGAGGATGATAAACTTTGCTTACAAATACTGTACATGAGTTACCGCCAATTGCCAGTTCATTTAAAACCATGTTTTCTCTTTATGGGAGTTTTCCCAAAAGATACGAAAGTCCGTGTTTCTGAGCTCATCAAACTATGGGTTGCAGAAGGCTTTGTTAAACCAATGGATGGGAGGATTTTGGAAGATGTTGCTGAGAAGTACCTAAAGGAACTTATTGACAGAAATATGATTATAGTTGATAAGTGGGGCTCTACTGGAAAAATAAAATTATGCAAAGTTCATGATCTATTGAGGGACCTGAGTTTAAGAGAAGCTTATAAACAAAATCTTGGTCTTACAAAGCAGCAGTGGAGTCTCAATGCTTTGCGAGACAGAATTATTCCGAGGGGAATTCATATTGAAGGATACATGCCAGTGAAGAAGAATCCCTCTCAAGTCAGTCATGCTCCCGGAAATGCATTTTTTGCGCGGTGTTTGATATGGGATATTTTTGGTGCTCAAGTAACGTACAATAAGAACTTCCTAGATGGTATTTTTAAGCTATTTTACTTGCGCTACCTTTCTTATCCAAATATGGAGCATGGTGTTCCTTCTTCGATCTATCGCTTTTGGAATCTGCATACATTGATTGTCAGGGGTAGCCCGGCAACTGCACCTCCTGTAATCTGGGAGATGGCTCTGCTTAGGCATGTAGAGTTCGCTGAAATCTATCTCCCTGATCCTCCCACTAAAGATGACTTTGTCTTGGGGAATCTACAGACTCTTTTCACAATGAAGGTTTGGAACTGCTGTAAAAAGGTTGTTGAGAGAATTCCCAAGGTAAAGAAGCTGAAGATATGTCTAGGGGAATGTGAAAGATGGTCAATTCACTTTCTCAAAAATCTCAGTCGTCTACATGAACTCGAGTCCCTTCATTGCTTGGTTTTGGATGAGGGAATCCGGAGTGAGCTGTTGCACTACCTCATCTTCCCGTGTTCCCTCAAGAAGTTGACTTTATGTGGCTCCAATCTTCAATGGGAAGACATGGCAACGAAGATAGGTTCATTGCCCCTTCTTCAAGTTCTCAAACTCAAACGACATTCCTTCATTGGACCGGAGTGGGAAACAGTTGAAGAGCAGTTCAGCAATCTCAAATTCTTGCTAATTGAGAGGTGTCCCGACCTGAAATACTGGAAGATGGACAGGACTCACTTTCCACGCCTTGAGCACCTGCAACTTCGAGGTCTGAAAGAGTTGACAGAGATCCCTTCAGATATTGGGGAAATTCCAACACTACGATCAATCAAGTTGGTCAATTGTAGCTACTCTAGTGTCATTTCTGCTAAAAGAATACTAGAGGATCAAGAGGAACTTGGGAATGAAGGCCTTCAAGTTCGAGTTAAAGTCAATGAGTGTGATAAGGCAGTAGAGAGTTTAGCAAGTCAGAACTTTCAAGTTGAAATTCGGTATGAATTTAATTTTCCATAAACATACTTTTCTCCTGCTGATGATACAGTATCCTAAACAACCTCTTAATCAACTTATTGAAGGAAACATGAAAGGAGATTGGATGAAAATTGGCCAGAAAGAAAAGAACGTATTGAGCATACTCTGTGAACAAGATCTTGTACACTTTGCCGGAACCATGACATCATCCTCATATCCACAGGTAAAATTATAATTTTGGTTGTCTGAGTATGACAACCCTATTCGTCTTTGGTCATTAAGTCCATGAATTGTAAGGGTAATTCAAAATTTCGAAGGTATGAAAAAGTATATGCATTTCTATGCTCTAGAGCACTATGTGTAGAGCTATGATGAGAGATGTTACATGTATTCAATGGAATATAAAAAATAGTTCAGAAGGGTACAATACAACTCTATGATTGTTTAAAAAAGTCTTCTGCTAATTCCTTATGTACGCACACAAAATATTAATAGATAAATCTTAGTCAAAAGTATATAAGTTTTGACCAAGTAAACTGTTTCTGTATAAATCTGTTGATAAGTTAAATATATGCATCAATCATTTTCTTTGTTTATTTTGAATATATAGATTATGACTGTATGTTTGATTTCATAATTTCCTTGCATTTTTATATATTGTGAAATTTTAAAATATGGTTTCTGGCTCTTATACTCAACTACTGTGTTAATGTCATCAAACGAAAACAAAATTTTATTTCATACTGTATTTGCTGAACCTTCAGCAACTTTAAAGAAGAATAGAGGTTGAAGATGGCAGCTTATGCAGCTCTAGTTTCTCTTACGTATGTTGTAGATCATATCGAGCATCATCCTCGCCCTCCTATTTCTCTTGACAAACAACAAACTGAATCTCTCACTGGAAAGGTTACTTTCCTGAAACAATTTCTTGAAGGTTATTCCCATGTTGCTGGGTACAGCAACGAAGCTGATGCCTTAGAGAGTCGAATCGTGGATGCAGCTCATGCGGCTGAAGATATAATTGAATCCCATATAGTTGATCAAATTCTTGCTGTATCCACAAGTCACCCTGAGAAGTCACTTGACTTCTTTGAACGTCTGCAGAAAGTGATAGAAGACATGGACTCAATTGAGAAAGAGGCGATGGAGATTAAAGAGAAGATGGGAGTTAAAGATAAGCTGCATGGACACTCAACTTCTGTTGGTTCGCCCGGATCTTCTTCCACTGCACACGATACATCCATGCTTGGTCTTGATGATGTCTTGATTGAAATCTTAGATAAGCTCACTCGAGGACGATCTAATCGCCAAATCATCTGGATTGTAGGAATGGGTGGAATCGGTAAGACCACTCTTGCTAGAAATATTTATCGAAATCAGGTTGTTGTGCAACACTTTGACATTCTTGGTTGGGTAACCATTTCTCATGAATACAGAATGAGAGAAATACTTAAAGAACTTCTTCAAGAGGGTGGGGAAAGTTTGAGCCAAATGAATGAAAATGAATTGGGAGATAAATTATACCAAAAATTATTGGGTAGGAGGTATTTGATTATGATGGATGATATTTGGGATATTAAAGTGTGGGATAAGCTTAAACGCTTCTTTCCAAATAACGACAATGGAAGTAGAATAATGCTTACCAGTAGGCTATCAAAATTGGGTTCTCAGGTGCCTAATTCTGATAGCATTCATATGGATTTCTTAGATGAGGGGAATAGTTGGAATCTATTCTCGAAAATTGTGTTTGGGGAAGATGGTTGCCCTCTTGAATTGAAGGAACTCGGAAAGAGGATTGTAGCAAACTGTAAAGGACTTCCCTTGTCAATTGTTGTAATTGGAGGAATTTTGGCGAAGTCCAACCAAGCACAACATTACTGGGAACATATAGCAGAAAATTTAAATGCAATTGTGAATTCAGAGGATGATGAACGTTGCTTGAAGATATTGCATATGAGCTATAAGCAACTGCCAGTTCATCTAAAGCCGTGTTTTCTCTACATGGGAGTTCTTCCAGAAGATGCCACGATTCGTGTCTCCATGCTCATTAAACTATGGGTTGCCGAAGGGTTTCTAAAACCAATAAGTGGCAAAAGCTTGGAAGAGGTTGCAGAAGAGTGCTTAAAGGAACTTATTAATAGAAATCTTGTTTTAGTTAATAAGTTTGGATCTACTGGAAATATAAAATACTGCAGCATGCATGATCTACTGAGTGACCTCTGCTTGAGAGAAGCTCAAAAGGAGAGATTATATTGTGTTCCCTTAACACAACATTATCTCAAAACAAATACACAACGACGTCTCATTATTCCATCCTTGAAGTTAGCCACTAAAGCTTTGCATTCTATGTTTCTTGCCCTCAATGACTTTCAATCTATATCATCTACGCGTTCTTTGATATTCTGTCGTAAAGGAGTTATATCATCACTCAATTTCAGATTGTTGAGGATATTGAAAGCGGTCCATAGAGATGCATACTATGAAGAAAAGTATTTCCTAGAGAATACGTTTCAGTTAGTTAACTCACGATATCTTGCTATCAGAGCTCATCCGGATTCCAAATTTCCAGCCTCTGTCCACCTTCTTTGGAATCTCCATACTTTAATCATTAAGAATAACCAGGACGCTCTTACTGCACCAGTTGATATTTGGAACATGCCTCAACTTAGAAATGTCGAGTTTGACAGACTCTATCTGCCAGATCCTCCTAGAGTACACGGGCATGATGACATTGTCTTGGGGAATCTACGGACCCTTTTTAGAATAAGAAATTTCAAGTGCAGTGAAGAGGTAGTTAAGAGAATCCCAAATTTAAAAAAGTTGAAGCTTTACATGGAAGTTGATGGAAATCTACGTTATGGTCTCAGGAATCTTCGTCACTTGCATAAACTAGAATCCTTTAGCTGCTATTCTGAGCCAAGAATCCAGCCACCTAGAGATGGTTTCCTGCAGAACCTTACCTTCCCACAATCGCTGAAGAAGTTGAGTTTGGAGGCCGACCATGTGTATTGGGACGACATTTTGGATGAGATAGGTTTGTTGCCCCTTCTTGAGAAGCTCAAACTCCTATCTGGGTCCTTTAGACGATTAGAATGGAGAACAGTTGACGGGCAATTTCGCAGCCTGAAATTCTTGCTCATTTCCAGGTGTAAAAACTTGATATCCTGGACAATGGAAAACTCCCACTTTCCACGCCTCAAGCACCTTGATCTTCGACATTTACATTATTTGGAGGAGATCCCTTCAAGTGTCGGAGATATACCAACACTTCAATCAATGGAGTTGGTAAATTGTAACGATAATGTCATCATTTCTGCTAAAAGGATACTAAAGGAACAAGAGGAAGTTGGGAATCAAAGCCTTCACATTCGAGTTTCTCTCTTCCAAAAGAATCAAGTACTGCAGAGCTTGGCGAGCACCAACTTTCAAGTTGAATGTCAGTAACCACACTGGTGCCATTGTTTTAACTTTTGATTCATATTATGATTGTACTATTTATTTGTTCACTGTAATAATTGCTTCATATGTTTTGCAGGCATTTGAGTTTGCTGCTGATAGAAATTTCATATTTTACATCACATTGGATACGTGGTATGTTTCTATGATTTGTTGTATTAATTAGAGTGTTTCTGGCTAAACTTATATGCAAGATCTTAACAAGTTTTTATTAGAGTTTTGGTAGATCTTAAATAAGCCAGTGAAGCTTTTAAAATGTTAGAAATGACAATTATGTAATCAAAATGACCAAATCTAAAGGTACATGCCAAACTAGATCTTATTTGGGTTTACATTTTCGAAACAACTTAGATACTTTTAACATCTACGTTTTGCTTAATTCTTTGGTCGAGATAATACTATTTGCTTGTCTTTTGTAGGGAACAGAATTAAGCTCAACTTGCCAGACTTTGAGGGACGAATTGAGCTATGAGGTCATAGTCACAAGTTATGTAGTTTCAAAAAATTGATACACAGCAAATTTTATTTTTTTCAAGTTGACATTTACTCTCCATTTGTTTACATAAACTAGTGTACCAGTTGAAGTTTACCATATTTTTGAAATGTGGTATCCCATTTTATCCATATGAACTTCTGTTTTGGAAAAATGTCATGCTAATCTGTTGGACGACCAGCTTTATGTATAAGAGTACCGTTTAGGCTAGCTATCATATCATCCATGCATTGATTTCTTGTTTAGAAATTGTTGAATGTCACAGTACAATGAAAATGAGATAGAACCAACAGTGACTTCTCAAAACCTGGGGAATGAAAGATTGGCAGTGATGCTATTGTGAACATATTACCACTATGATTTGATCATTTGTGTTTTGGCGTTAAACTTGGTGATGAAAGCACTGAAATATCCGAGTTAATTCTCATGCAGAATAAATAATTGTTGTTCCTAAAAGTATTACGTGGTTTCACCACATCAAGAATTGAGTTCCACCTTAAATGGTGGCTTGAGAAAAGAGAGACAGATATTGCAAACTAAAAACTACAAATGTAAAGAGGGACATGAACTTTAAGGCTCAGTTCTTACCATTATTCATCTTCATCATCACCCTCATCTCCATTTTCATCCTATTAAGTAGAAACTTGAACTTTAAGGTCTACGTTCCCTAATTCCTCTTGTTCCTCTTGAATTCTTACAGCAGACTTGGAAGCCGAACGCGAACAACCTTTCGCCTGAATTGACTGAAGTGTTGGTATGTCTCCTATACTTGAAGGCACCTCCTCCAATTTTGTTAAATATAAAAGAAGGAGGTGCTCAAGGCGTGGAAAGTGCGTGTTGTCCGTCTTCCAATATCTCAGATCACAACAATCGATTAGCAAGAACTTGAGGCTGCAAAATCCCTCCTCAATTGTTTCCCACTCGTCCCCAATGAAAGAGTCTCTTTTCAGTTTGAGTACTTGAAGAAGGGGTAACGAACCTATATTTGTCGTCAGGTCTTCCCAACTGAGACGAGTGTCTGCTAAACTCAGCTTCTTGAGGGAATGGGGGTAGGTGAGATTATGCAACAAATGGCATGACCTACTATACATAAAAGACCATGAACTAAGGCCAAAGGATTCGAGTTTATGTAGATTTTCCAGTGATCCTCCATCAAATTCTCGACAACGTAGCTTCAATATCTTGATATTGGGGATTCTTCTTAGCACCCCTTCACCGCACATAAAAATTGTTATACCTGAAAGAGTCTGTAAATTTTCTAATACAATGTCACTCGTGCAGCCACTAAGAGGATCCGGTAGCAGAAGGCCTCGGACCACAACATGCCTAAGTCGATGCATCATCCAGATTTCAGATGGCGCAGCTTCAAGAGGCCCATAATTCCTAAGAATCAATGTCTGCAGATTCCAAAGAGAAGTGAACGAAGAAAGATACATATCGAAACCACTAAGACCTCTGACAGCAATGCACCGCAAGTTTACTTGTTGAAATATAACTTCTAGTCTCCGGTCTTTAATTGTGAAGTTGTATCCATCCTCCATCGAATATACCCTCAACAATTTTAAACGGAACGGAGATAAAGGTCCTTGAAACTTCCCCATCAAATGCAAGGAACGGGCGTCAGACAAAGTTATCAAGTCATCAAGAAAGTTTCCGTGTTCTGTTATGTTTTGATGTATAGAAATGCAACGTTCCCTGTTTGTGCCTTGTGAAATGTTAAGATCCTGATCCCTCAAAACACGAACAAGCTTCTGCTTACGAGCTTCTTTTAAACATAGGTCCCTCATCAGATCATGGATTTTGCATGTTTTTATTTTCCTGTAAGAGTTGCACTTTTCTACCAAAACAAGATTTCTGTCAATAAGTTCTTCTAAGTACATTTGTGCAACGTCTTCCAAGCTGTTGTCACCAATTGGTTTTAGAAATCCTTCAGCGACCCACAGTTTAATGAGATCAGACACGCGAATTTGATAATCTTCGGAGAAAATCCCAAGATGGAGAAAACATGGTTTTAGATGGGCTGGCAACTGCTTATAGCTCGTATGCAGTATTTTCAAGCAATGCTCATCATCCTCTAAACTCACAACCGAGTTCAAGTTCTCTACGATGTATCCCCAAAATTCTCGTGTCAATTCAGATTTCGCTAGAAGTCCTCCAACAACAACAAGTGACAGAGGAAGTCCTTTGCATTTCTTGGCAATCTTCTTTCCTAGTGCCTCCAATTCAGCAGGGCAATCTTGTTTCCTTAACACATTTTCACGAAGTAGATCCCAACTTTTGTTCTCATCCAAAAATTTCATCTCAAGACTAGGCCTGTCAGTTAGCAGATTACCCAACTTTGCTAACCTAGTAGTTACCATTATTCTGCTTCCATTCTTGTCGTCTGGAAAGAAGCGTTTTAGTTGATCCCACGCTTGAATCTCCCAAATATCATCGATTGTGATCAAATACCTCCTACCACATAAACGTTTATATAATTTCTCTCCTATTTCATATTCATTCATATCGCTCACTTTTCCCTCATCCTCTTGCAGTAGTTGTACAAGAACTTGTTTGATATTGTATTCTTGAGAAATGGTAACCCAAGCACGGATGTAAAAGTGTTGAACAACAAGCTGATTATGATAAATATTACGAGCAAGAGTAGTCTTACCAATACCACCCATGCCGACAATTGGGATGATTTGGCGATCACATTGTCCTCCGGTCAGCTTATCCATAACTTCCATTGAGGCTTCAACATCCAAGCCCACCATTGTAACGCTGGAAGCAAGAGTAGCAGAAATCGAAGAATCTTTCTGCTGCATATGTCGAACGGCTCCCATCTTCTCTTTAATCTCCACCACCTCTTTCATCATCAAATCCATCTCTTTTATCACTCTCTGCAGACCTCTATACAAGCCATGATTTGTAGACCCAACAACATTCCGATAAGTTGCAGCTCCAAAACACTCAATGAACTCAAAGCAACAGATACCGGAACTTGTGGATGGAGGGTGAATTTGATCGACAATGTGGGATTCGATGATATCTTCAGCTGCATGAGCTGCATCTGCAATGTGCATCTCCAAGAGATCTAATTCTTTGCTGTCACCAAAAGGCTGCATAAAATAAGGGCCTTGAAGAAATTCTTGCAAGAAAGCAACTTTTTGAGTGAGAGATTGAAGTTGCTGTTTGTCAAGAGAAATGGGAGGGTGAGGATGTTGCTCAATCTGCTCTATAGTTTGCATCACAGAAACCAGAGCTGCATAAGCCGCCATAGATTTCCAACTAGGGTTCTTGGATAAAAACTTTGACGAGATGCTTTAACTTTCTTGAAGGAATCAAATATAGTACAAACTTGAAATGCATAAATTGAGCAGGACTATTATTGAATACTATTAGTGCACCCGCACGATGTGCGTCTTGTTATATAACCAAATAATTTTTATTGTTGATGATATAGTGTAATTTACACTGTATCTAAAATGTTAAATCATTTTTTAATGTTTTTTGTAATCTATACTATTATAATGCTAAATGATTTTTTTTTTTTGTAATGCAATTACTTTTCAATGAATTTGGATAATCAAGATGACAATCAAATTAGTACTGGTAATATCTCGTTATATCTGAAAAAACTTCAATTTCGATTTTTTTTCTTTGATATTTCTAACCTTAATTTCATGTTAGTTCATTCTCATTAAGTGATAGTGAATATATATGAGTATAATGGTTTTCATATTGATTTTTCTTCTTATTTCCATCACTATTTTTTTTCTTTTAATAATTCTAACCTTCATTTGATGCTAGTTCATCCTAATTAAATAAGAGTTATTATATATACATTGCTTGTATACAATAACTTCCATCTCAAAATTTTTCTTATTTTCATC
The DNA here is from genome assembly GCA_005771605.1 of Scutellaria baicalensis. Taxonomy (NCBI): domain Eukaryota; kingdom Viridiplantae; phylum Streptophyta; class Magnoliopsida; order Lamiales; family Lamiaceae; genus Scutellaria; species Scutellaria baicalensis. The sequence goes on from CM016721.1 coordinate 77,162,088, forward strand.
ACCAACTTTTTTTTCTTCTTTTGATATTTCTAACTTCCATTTTATCTAGTTCATTCTCATTAAATGAGTAGGTATATATACATACATTGCTTAAATGCGAAAATGATTGCACCTCAATTTTTCATCTTATTTCCATCACTAATTTTCTTCTTCTTTTGATATTTCAAGCTCCATTATTTTTCCTTTTATTTTTATATTTTAAACCTCCATTTCAATAAGCTAGCTCATCTTCATTTAATGAGACTTCCATCTCCATTCACGCATTGCTTATATAGAAGTAGGACAATGACTTGTAGATGAAGTGTAATTCTAATGGCTTGATATGAAAGCTTGATACGACATTTTTAGGAGGGAAAGTGGTAAATTAGAAATTTTCTCCAACTTGCTTGCTTTTAGTATAACTACTAGTGCATGCGCAGGTAAAATATTTTTTAAATGTAAGAAATGAATATATTTAATATTTGATTGTTAAAAAGATATGAATATAAATAATTATATTTTACGTATTTTTTTGTGTATATTGTAATTGTAAAGAACATTGAACACTTACAATTATTTATTTGTATAAAAAGTTATTTCTTACATTACACATAACAAAGTACATACTTCTAATAATATAAGATACTTTTGAATTAACTTTTAACTTTATAAAACTTTAAATAATTATATCATAAACATTTAAGTTTAAGTACATACATTTCAAAAAGTAGTAATCTTCTTCTATTAAATATTTTATCACAAAGTTTGTATTAAAATAAAAAAGATGTTTTAAAAGAAGACACATGGGTATGTCAATATGAAAAATTAGTTTTTTTGTAATAAATTATATTATGTAGATTCATACATAGAAACTTATAACTTAAATCTTTTACAATTTATAATTATTTAAAACAAATTTTTTTATAGTAGAATGTAATATAATATAAAAAAAGATTTTATTTTCTATTTTTTTTATTATAACGTATGATGATTCAAGAATTACATATGTTTTTCTTTTATTTTTTTACTACAATATTTGATAGCTTATCAAGAAAGTCATGTAATTTAAAATGATTAAATTAATTTATAAAAATAAAATGAAATCTTGAAAAACTAAAATAAAAAGAAATTATTTACACATCATCAAATTGATGTGACATTTTTAGAAGGGAAAATGCCAAATTAGTAATTTTTGACAACTTGCTTGCTTTTATTACAGTATAGATATAGATGAAAAAATATACATCGTTCTCAACAATGTCAACTTGGACAAACCTACATAGAATTTCCCACCAAGATTTAAAATTTTAGGGGTATTTTGGTATTTTAATCTTCATTTAAAAAAAGTACACTAAAATATCATCAAATTCTAGTTGGAGTTATCAAATTCAAGTATTTTATTATCAATTATTAGAAAATATAGTATATTTATTCTTTTGATTTAATGAAGTATAAGGTAGTGGTTAATGATAGAATGTTGGATAACGAGACTCACACGTAAATGTTATATTGGCGTGAGTGTTTTTATGAAAAAAAATGTTTTCATATTCGGGAGGTGTCAAGTGGAACCCAGAACTCTTAACATATGTTGTAATATGATCTTCTATTCTTATGTAATCAATTGGTTGAATCACATCATGAAATAATTTTCACATAAAACGTTTGATATGAAGGAAACCATCTGAAATAACTCTACAAGTCTTATTTGTTACCAACTCTTACATCAATATTGCTACATGCTAAGCTCTTCAGTGAGTTGTTGTCTTTGTTCTCTAAGAAACTTGAAGAACTGAATTCCCTGATTCCTCTGAGTGTATTTTTAGCAGAGAGTTGCTACAGAGTTCCAAATGAATCGATTCAAGTGTTGGTACGTCTCCGATACCTAAAGGATTCTAAGAGGCGACGTGAAAACTGGAAAGTGGTCTCTATATGTTCTCCAGTAAGTATTCCATTATTAAGCTACATAAGTTGTTTTCCACTCGGGTTTAATGCAAGATCTCGTTCTCATGAATTTCGGAACTTCAAGAAGGGGCAACGAACCTTCATATGTCGTCATGTCTTCCCAGGGGAGTTGGCAGCCTGCTAATGTCAACGACTCGAGTGAATGTGGACCCTTCTGTTTAGAAAAAATGTGGAACACCAAGCTTTAGTTATAAGAATATAGAGTACCGTTTAACTAATGGAACACATGACAGCCAGAGTCGGAGCAACTATATACATCGTATGATCTATCATAGCATCCATGCATTGGTTTCTTGTTTGTAGAAATTGTTGAATGTCTTGAATTTGCAATTCAAAGAGAGATATAATCGACAGAGACTTCTCAAAACCAGCTGGTGAATGAAAGACTAGCAGTGCTGCTATTGCTAACATATTAGCACTATGATTTAATAGTAGTTTAAGTATCAAAGAGGAATTCCACATAATATGTTGGCTTAAGAAGAGAACAGAAAATAAAAGATTGTAAACCAAATGGCATAATTAAAAGATAGAAATGTATATAAGAAACACAAGGGAACTTAAGGCTCAGTACTTACCATCATCCATCTTCATCCGAATAACTAGAAACTTGAACTTTAAGGTCTACATTCCCTAATTCCTCTTGAATTCTTATTGCTGACTTGGAAATAGGGCTAGAACCGCATTTCACCTGAATTGATTGAAGTGTTGGTATGTCTCCTATACTTGAAGGCACCTCCTCCAAGTATTTTAAATAATCGAGGAGGAGGTGCTCAAGGCGTGGAAAGTGGGAGCTCTCTGTCTTCCAATATCTCAGATCAGAAAAATTGATTAGCAAGAACTTGAGGCTGCAAAATCCCCCATCAACTGTTTCCCACTCATCGCCTACGAAAGAATCCACTTGAAGAAGGGGTAATGACCCTATATTTGTCGTCAAGTCTTCCCAACTGAGACTAGTGTGCACTAAAGTCAGCTTCTTGAGGGAATGGGGGAAGTTGAGATTATGCAACAAATGGCACGATGTAGGTTCCAAATTATAAGAATACCAAACAAGGCTAAAGGATTCAAGTTTTAGTAGATTTTCAAGATTGTTGAGGTAGTCGACTGAGCCTCTTTCAAATTCCTTATAATGTAGCTTCAACTTCTTGAGATTGGGGATTCTTCTAACTACCTCTTCACTGCACTTAAAATGAGATATAAGTGAGAGAGACCGTAAATTTTCCAATACAATATCGTTTGTGCAGCAACTAGGAGGATCCGGGAGATGAAGGTACTGGAACACGACATGCCTAAGTTGATGCAACATCCAAATTTCAATTGGCGCCGTTGGGAATATATTGCAATCCCTAACAATTATTGTCTGCAGATTCCAAAGAAGAGTGCATGAAGAAGGAAACTCTCTGAACAAATAATACCGATCGAAAACCAGGGACAATTCAGGTCTCCGGTTTTTAGCTATCAGGCTAAATCCAGCATCCATTGAATATGTCCTCAAAAATTTAAAACGAAATAGAGATGGATGTTCTTCAAACTCCCCCATCAAATACAAGGAACGGCAGTCTGACGAAGATTTAAAGGCATCAAGACAGTTATCCTCCTCTTTTAAGGTTTCGATGTATAGAAATGCAGCGTTCCCCATTAGTGCCTTGCCCTTAAAACACAAAGAAACTTCTGCTTCTTAGCTTCTCTTAAACATAGGTCCCTCATCAGATCATGCATTTTACAAGTTTTTACTTTCCCATAAGAGCTGCTCTTTGCTACCAAAACCAGATTTCTGTCAATAAAGCACACTTCCAAGATTTTCCCACCTATTGGTTTTAGAAATCCTTCAGCCGCCCACACTCTAATGAGGTCGGAGACACAAATTTGATAATCTTCTCGGAAAATTCCCAGATGGAGAAAACATGGCTTTAGATGAGCCGACTACTGCTTATAACTCGTATGCAGTATTTTCAAGAAATGTTCATCATCCTCTAAACTCACAACTGAGTTCAAATTTTCCATAATGTATTTCCAATATTCTGGTGTCTTTTCAGATTTTGCTACAAGTCCTCCAACAACAACAACTGACAGAGGAAGGCCTCTGCAATTCTCGGCAATCTTCTTTCCTATTGCCTCCAATTCAGCAGGACAATCTTTTTTCCCAAACACATTTCTGCAATTGGGATGATTTGGCGATCAGATTGTCCTCTGGTGAGTTTATCCATGACATCCATCAAGACTTAGTCTAAACCCACCATTGACATGTTGTGCACCATTGATGCAGGAGTAGCAGAAATTGAAGAATTTCTGTGTGGCTGAAGTTCAATGGCTCCCATCTTCTCTTTAATCTCCATCACCTCTTTCAAGATAATATCCATGTCTTTGCAGAATAATTTTTCTTCAGGTTTTGCGAATAATTTTGCAGAATATAGTGTATGTAACTTTATTTGTTTGTCTCTAGCTCGCCTCTCCTCAATTATTATCACGAGCTAATTCTTTAACTAATCACAACACAGTCAGCAAATGGGTCAATTGTTGTTAGGACTTTTGTTTTATTGAGAAGCTTATTACTAGATTAATCACATGTCAATTCACAATGTAAGAATTTTAAGCTTCGGAATATCCCTTCAGTGGTTTCCCGCCATGCAAGATCTCATTCTCAATTTAAGAACTTCGAGAAGGGACAACGAACCTACATTTTTCATCATGTATTTCCGATGGAGTGTTAATGTCAACTTCTTGAGCGAATGTGGGAACGTGAGACCCTCAAGTGTTCCACTCCTACTCGGCCTCGTTGCTAAAATAACCCTCCCTGTCATCATATCAGAGCAACCACATCATGTCTATCATAGCAGCCATGCATTGATTTCTTGTTTATAGAGATTGTTGAATGTCTTGAATGAGCAGGACAATGATGATGATATAGAATATTTTCAAAACTGGGGCAGAGGAATGTTTCTGATTCCAAGAAGATTTCTCCACATCAAGAATTGATTCCACCTAAAATGGTGGCTTAAGAAAAGAAAAGGAAACATAGCAACGCGCATCTCCAATGGATCTGCTTCATTGCTGTCTCCAACAAGCTGCATGGAATAAGGGCCTTGAAGAAATTCTTGCAAGAAAGCAACTTTTTGAGTGAGAGATTGAACTTGCTGTTTGTCAAGAGAAATGGGAGGGCGAGGATGTTGCTCAATCTGATCTATAATAGTACGCATTAAAGAAAGCAGAGCTGCATAAAGAATGAAAGATTGGCAGTGATGCCATTTCTGATTCTTAGATGACTTCACCACATCAAGAATGGAATTTCCACCTCTCTAAAATTGTGTCTTGAGAATATTGTAAGTAAAAGAAGAATGTACATCAAATAACATGACTAAAAACTGCAAATCCGAATTGTATGAATAGAAAGATTGAGGTTTAAACAATCGGAACGGCACCACTAACCAACTTGTGAACGACTTCGTTTGGCTTCGGCAACAATTGTTGATATAACATTAATGTGTGTCAGATCTAGAAAATCAGAAGATTTACGCAAGATTAAAGTAGGAACATGGATTTGGGTAGTTGAATTATGGCAGTTCCATTAATGGAGGAAAAACAGAATTTCAAGAAAAACAGAATCACAGCCTCTACATTGTATCTATCATATGATCATCCATGCATTGACTTCTTGTTTCTAGAAATTGTGGAAATCTTGAATTATCAACACAAAGAAAATGAGATAGAATCGACAGTGACTTCTTAAAACCACATCAAGCATGAAAGATTGGCAGTGATGCCATTTCTGATTTTAGATGATTTCACCACATCAAGAATGGTGGCTTGAGAAAAGTGTAGAGATTAGATAATTTCCACACAATTATGTGGTTTGAGTGTATTCCAATATATACAATACAAATTACAACACATCAAGAGAGATTTAAGGGATTTGATACAACAAATTATTTGATTCCCTTTGATAGAGACTATTCTATATTTACAAGATTATATATCTCTAATACCCCCGTCAAGCGAGGCGTGGGATGGAGACTAACGCGGAGCTTGGACCGTAGAAACTCAAAGGAGAGACGAGGAAGACTTTTGGTGAAGACATCAGCGAGCTGGAGATTGGACGGAACAAATTTGGTGGCAAGTTTTCCAGAGGAGACAAGTTCCCGAACAAAGTGACAGTCTAAATCAATATGCTTTGCCCGTTTATGAGCAATAGGATTCTGACTAAGAAAGATTGCACTTTTGTTGTCACAAAGCAAAGTAGGGCAAGATTGAAGGAGACAACGCAACTCCCGAAGAAGATTGCACAACCACATAACTTCAGCAGCAGCATTAGCCAAGGCACGGTACTCGGATTCACAACTGGAGCGAGAAACTGTGGGCTGCTTTTTAGCACTCCAAGAAACAAGATTGCCACCAAGAAATATAGCATAGCCATAAGTGTAACAGCGAGTTTCAACACAGCGAGCCTAATCTGCATCTGAATAAGCAACAATGGCAGGATCGGGGGAATGAGAGAAAGAGAGTCCAAAGTGTAACGTACCTTTGACGTATCGTAGGATACGTTTAACTGCAAGGAAGTGTTCAGTAGTTGGCTTCTGCAAAAATTGGCTCACCACATTAACAGAATATGATAGATCCGGTCGAGTAATGGTGAGATACTGAAGAGCACCAACAAGAGAACGGTACACGGTTGGGTCAGATAATGGTGTACCGGAGCTAGTGAGAGAGATGCCAGAAGACAGAGGTGTGGAGACGGGTTTAGAATTGAGCAGATTCGCTCGTTCTAATATATCATGAGCATATTTAGCTTGGCCAACGAATAATCCATCCGCAGTATGAGAGATTTCCAAACCAAGAAAGTAAGAAAGACGACCAAGATCCTTAATAGCAAACTCCTGGTGTGTTCGGGCAATAAATCGACGAAGCATAGTAGCATCGGAGCCTGTGACAATAATATCATCAACATAGAGGAGAAGAAAGATGACAGAAGCACCTTGATGGAGGAAAAACAATGAAGAGTCAGATTGGCTAGCTCGAAACCCAAGACTGATAAGATATGAGCTAAATCGTTGGAACCAAGCAAGAGGAGCCTGACGAAGACCATATAACGCCTTTTTAAGACGACAAACATGCGTAGGGAAATGAGGATCCACAAACCCCGGTGGCTGAGCCATATAGACAGGCTTGGTGAGAATGTCGTTAAGGAAAGCATTTTTCACATCAAGCTGATGAAGGGACCACTTGAATTGAACGGATAAAGCCAGAATAACACGAACAGTGGAGGATTTAACAACCAGGCTAAACGTATAGTGGAAATTGGAGCCTGGGAGCTGACTAAAACCTTGGGCCACCAAACGGGCTTTATATCGTTCAATTGAGCCATCAGAATGATACGTAGTGCGGTAAACCCATTTAAAACCGACAATGTTGACACCAGGAGGTGGTGGAACAAGGTCCCATGTTTGATTAGTTCGTAAGGCACGAATTTCTTTTTCCATTGCAGAGACCCAGTGAGGAGACTTGAGAGCAGACTTGAGACCACGCGGTTCAGAGGAAGCAGTCAAGGCAGTAAGCAAGTTAGTATAAGTAATATCAACAGGATAGCGAGGCTTGAAGATACCAGACTTGGCTCGAGTCACCATGGGATGAGTAGGCACGAGTGGAAGAGAACCGGGTGCAGTCGGGTTTGGGTGGTCAGGAACCACGGCTGGAGAGTCGTGTACGGATGGGCTGACGGGTGAATGAGCCAACACAGGAGAATGGGCCGCTACAGGAGATAAGGCCGCTGCATCTGGACAGTGGGCTTCAGCAAAAACAGGGGATTGGGCCATAGGAACTGGAGTAAGTCTTGGCCCAGCGAGACAATCAGGTGGACAGCAGCGTGGGTGGACAGAATTTTGTGGGTCTTGAGAATTAATGGGTCCAGAAGAATTGGAGCCACTTGAAGTTGGATTAAGGAATCCTGGCCCATGCTCCAAAAAATAAAAAAGTATCCTCAAGAGAATGTAACCTGGTAACAGAGGACGAAACACTTGCAAATGGAAAATAATTTTCATCAAATTTTGCATACCTGGTAACATAAATTCGATTTACCTCAGGATCGTAACATCGAAACCCCTTGTGTAAGCTACTAAACCCCAAGAAAATACAAGGACGAGTCCGATGGGAGAGTTTATTTGGAGCATAATCCCGTAAATAAGGGAAAACACGGCAACCAAAGGGTCGAAAATTTGCATAATTAGGACAGACATCATAGAGTACCTCAAAGGGAGATTTGCCACACATAATCGACGACAGCAAGCGATTAATAATGTAAACGGCTGTTGCAAAAGCATCAAACCACAGAGAAGCCGGAGCGTGAGCATGGAAAAGCATAGATAAACTAGTTTCGGAAATATGACGATGCTTACGCTCGGCTCGACCATTTTGCTGCGGTGTATAGGGACAAGAAAACCGATGAAGAATGCCATGTGAATTTGTGAAATTACGAACACGTGTATTTGCAAATTCAGTACCACCATCACTCTGGAATTGTTTTAAAGTAGTAGAAAATTGATTGCACACAAACGTGTGAAAACGAACAAATGTATCAAAAAATTCTGATTTTGTTCGTAATGGATAAATCCAAGTGAAACGGGAGAAATCATCAATAAAAGCAACATAATAACGGTAGCCATCAGTGGTAGTAATTGGCGCAGGGCCCCATAAACCACAGTGAATCAAATCTAGAACTTTAGTAGCACGTTTGTCATTCAAAGGAAAAGACAACCTCTTACCTTTTGTCAATTCACAAGATTCACACACTCCTGGAGAGGGTAACAATGAAGTAACACACAGTTTGCAAAGTTTATTTAAAGTACTAATAATTGAAAATGGGACATGCCCCAAACGTAAATGCCATAAATCAAAACTAGCCTTTGGTGGTGACCGAGAAACTGCCGCGGTGAGAGCAGAATTGCCACGCTCGAGAACATATAATCCATTTTCACACTTGCCTTGTGCCAGAACTGCCCGGGTTGTTCGATTCTGAATAGCAAAATATTTATCAGAGAAAACCACATCAACAACATAATCATTAGTCAATTTGCTAATAGATAAAAGGTTCTTCGTTAAACGAGGAACCACCAGAACATCCAAAAGATGGACATTAGGAGATAAAGAACGATGACCAATATGTGAAATATCTAAATTTGCCCCATTACCAACGACAACATTACCGTTACCCGTGTAAGGGGTGGAGGAATCCAGATTGGTGGCTTGATTCGTCATGTGCGTGGAGGCTCCAGAATCAACATACCAATCTGGTGTTGGATCTGAAATATGACAACTGGTATTAAAAGCTTGGGCAAGATGAGCGGCGGACTCCGGTGGATGAGAATTGAGATAACGGGGACACTTATCGGTGTAGTGTTCACCCCTACAAATCTGGCAGCGGGGCACGTAATTTCGACGGCGGGAGTTTCCCGATTGGGAGTGTGAATGGCGGCCACGTGAAGGATTTGAGTTTCCAGAAGTGACATTGTTACGTGAGTTTCCAGTTTGTGAGGAAGAACGCTGGTGGTTGGCACTGGCGCGATTTGAAGATGTGGCAAAAAAAGCAGGTTGACTTTCTGAAACAGGTTCCATGGAGCGATGTAAAATATCGTATTGCTTGGCTTGATTGAGAAGATCCGGAAACAGTGGGACAGGAATCATAGACATTCGTGTGTAGGAAAAGCTTAGGAACTAAGGACCGAGACCACGCAAAAACCAGTGACTCTTATCAAGTTCGTCAACCGGGCGACCAATAGACGAAAGTTGATCGCACAAACCTTTGAACTTTCGACCAAATCCGTCGACTGACATGTTCCCACTTCGGAGGAACAACAACTCTTCTCGTAATTGCAAAGCTCGAGAGGTGGAAGCATGGGAGAAGGCGGCTTCCAAGGCAAGCCAAGCAGATCGAGACGTAGTGCATTCAACCACTTCAGACATGGCCTCTTCCGTTAGAGTGGAGAAGAGGACACCGAGTAGCCGCTGATCGGTGAGATGCCAGGCAAGGAAATCAGGATTTGGGACAATATTGTTATCACCATCGGAGGAGATGACAATGTCCGGCGGAGGAGTCGTGGAACCATCCACGTAGCCGATCAACCCAAAGCAGGTAAGCATGGGGATTACTTGCCTTTTCCAAAGAAGGTAGTTTGAGGAAGACAATTTAATAGGTACAATGTGAATCATGGTAGTTATTGGCAAAGAGACTGCCATGGAGATTATGGGGTTGATGGGAGAAAGTTTGAGAAAGACGATGAAGACGTATCGGCTGGGGTGCAATGCTTAGGCTGATACCATGTAGAGAATAGATAATTTCCACACAATTATGTGGTTTGAGTGTATTCCAATATATACAATACAAATTACAACACATCAAGAGAGATTTAAGGGATTTGATACAACAAATTATTTGATTCCCTTTGATAGAGACTATTCTATATTTACATGATTATACATCTCTAATAAAAAGAAAAGCTTATATTGTAACTAAATCAAGAATGTAAACCAAACAACATGACTAAAAACTGCAAATGTAATACAACAATGTGGGCTTAGTTCCAACCATCATTCATCTTCAACTTCATCTTCTACGCTCAATGGAGGAAACACGTGAACTTTAAGGTCTACGTTAGCAAGTTCCTCTTGTTCCTCTAGAATTCTTATAGCAGACTTGGAAGCAGACGTAGCACAGAATTCCAACTTAATTGATTGAAGTGTTGGTATGTCTCCTATACTAGGAGGCACCTCCACCAAGTTTTTTAAACCATAAAGGATGAGGCCCTTAAGGCATGGAAAATGGGTATAGTCTGTTTCCCAAAATGTCAGATCACAATAACTGATTAGCAAGAACTTGAGGCTGCAGAATCCCCCTGGAATTGTTTCCCACTTGTGGCCCTTGAATGCATCAGATCTTAATTTGAGAACTTGGAGAAGGGGTATCGAACCTATCTTTGTAGTCAAGTATTCCCAACTGAGACGGGTGCCCTCTAAAGTCAGCTTCTTGAGGGAACGGGGGAAGGTGAAATTATGCAACAGATCTCTACTAGACCGCCAAACAAGGACAAAGGATTCGAGTTTATGTAGATTCTCAAGATTCTTGAAAGAGTCAAGTGGCACGCTTTCATATTGACCATAAATTAGCTTCAACTTCTTCACATTGGGGATTCTTCTAACTACCTCTTTACTGCACTCAAAATCATTTACACCTGAGAGACTCTGTAAGTTTTTCAATACGTTGTCGTTTGAACAGCAGCCGGTAGGAAGATCCCAGATTATAAGGCCAGAGACCATGACATGCCTGAGTTGATGCATCTTCCAAATTTCAGATGGAGCAGACCCATAAGTCACACAGTTCCTGAGAATTAATGTCTGCAGATTCCATAGACGAGTGAATGAAGAACGAAACAAATCGAATTGAGAAGGAGCATGGGAATCAATGTACCGCAAGTTTACTTGTTGAAAAATATCTTCTAGAGTCAGCTTCTCTTCACATCCTAAGTACTATGCATTCCCATCATCCATTGAATATACCCTCAAGAATCTTAAACGAAATGGAGATTCAGGTTGCATGAACTGTTGGGTTTATAGGTTCACCGAACAATGCCCAATTACAAAGAAAACAGAAAGCAAACGAAAAACAGAAACTGATGTTGCCTCTGGTGTTACGTGACACTATGGGCAACACCGAACAAACTGGAAAACCAGGACTGCCTTCTTGTTCCTCCTTTCTCCGACTTTACAGCAGCCTTTAACCACAAACGGAACTCCTCCACTGCAGCAGGAACAACACACGAACCAGGTTTAAGTCGAGTCAAGGTTAGACCTTTCCCCTCAAAAACGAATACGTCCCGGCTAGTGCTCACGGTTTGACGTAACGTTCCCAAAGGTAAAACGACTTCGTCTTCAAGTTAGTAGCACCACAAAACTTGAAGCTCCAGCGAACTAGAATGGGAGATGGACTAGAAAGTATGATCTATATGGAAATCGTATGCAACTTGCACTTTTTGTTCAAAGGATGCTATGAACTTTAATGCAATTAAAACATGAAAAGATGGTGCTCTATAGAGTCTTTTTGATGATGATGCAAAGTATTTTTTTCGTGCATGAAGATGCCCTTTGTTATAGACTTCATTCCACACTCTTGTAGATCATGGGAGGGGAAAAACTACCCCACTAAGTGAGTGGTGCAACCACCTCTCCACTCTTTATAACTTCCAATCAACCACCCTTGCCCACACCTTCATTCTAGAAGTGGGCTACCATATTGGACAACCATGGGCCTCATGGAAATGGGCCACAAGTCTAAATTGGATCGCAAGTCCAATGGGCTTCGCACAGGCCAGACTCGACAGTGTTGTCCCGGTGTTGCCAACACCACAGACAACATCAACTGGGCCAGCACCAATGGGCAGAGCCCATTTTCGTGTATTAATTTCTCACTCACCGAAAATCGGTTTTGAGCGTTTCAACACACTATATTCATCTACTCAAAACGTAGATTCATCTTGTGCCTTTTGTTTTTACAATAGCCCACATTTGATCCTTCAAATCGGTGGTCAAACATGTGTCATAACACATTGTAAACATTGGTCAAAACCAATTTTCCCACAATCCCCCACATGAGTGGAAATTAATCCATAAACATGCAAACCACAAACTAGTCCTTTGAAACTCTATTGCATCAGGATAGGTAGCTTGTGGCTTTGAACCTTCCTTAGTCAAATACCATCGAGTATACCAGCGGCCTAGTGGACACAATGCCTTGAACTATTCCCCCTTGGTGTATACTGAGACAATAGTATTGACACAACAAAGTCTCGTCTCCCTCTGTTCTCACGTTTGTGTCCGTTTTGGCCATGGAACACCCCCTTTGGATTCATAAGTGTTTCGTTTGAAGCGGCCCTCACTTCCACTTATATAGGTGATCTCCTATCGAGTATCCTGCAATACTCTACCTCAATGAGGCGTAGGAATCATTAAAAGTCGAAGACTTAACCTCACCACATTTGCAGGTTCAACACTTGGTGTTTTGCTCTCTAGGGAAGGATTTGGAATACCAAGTGTTCCAACGAACTTTCATAGCTTAGTTTTCCACATTGAACCAAGTTCTTGGGATCTCCAGTCATCATGGTTGGGTTACCACTATGTCAGTTACTTATTTGTGGATTTTCAATCCCATTCCCTCTAGCAACTTATTCATTTGATCTCGGTTTAGCGCTTTCGTGAGCGGATCCGCTAGATTGTCTTTTGACTTAACATAGTCGATCGACATTATACCACTTGAGATCAAATGTCTTATGGAATTATGTCTACGACGTATATGTCGAGACTTTCCATTGTACATGTTGCTCAAAGCTCTTCCAATAGTAGCTTGGCAATCACAATGTACCACTACCGTAGGTACGGGTTTATTCCAACATGGAACGTCCTCGAGGAAATTACGAAGCCACTCGGCCTCTTCACCAGCCTTATCTAAAGCTATGAATTCAGATTCCATGGTGGATCGGGCTATACACGTTTGCTTTGTGGACTTCCACGACACCGCTCCGCCTCCTATAGTGAATACATATCCACTTGTGGAAAACGAGTCTTTCGTGTCGGATATCCAATTAGCATCACTGTACCCTTCAAGTACTGCCGGATATTTCGTGTAGTGTAGCCCCACATTTAGGGTGTACTTCAAGTATCTTAATACCCTTTTTAGTACTCTCCAATGCTCGTCACTTGGATTGCTTGTGAATCTACTTAACTTGTTCACAACGCACGCAAGATCAGGACGTGTACAATTCGTAATGTACATCACACTTCCTATAATCCTTGCATATTCTAATTGAGCTACAGAGTCACCTTTATTCTTGCTCAAGTGAACGTTTAGTTCCAAGGGAGTCTTAGCCGGTAGATCGTCAAATGCGTTAAATTTCTTCAACACTTTCTCAATGTAATGAGATTGTGATAAGACAATTCCATTAGACGTCCTTTCGATTTTGATTCCTAGAATCACATCGGCTAATCCCAAATCTTTCATGTCGAAATTTCGATTCAACATGCGTTTCGTATCAACGATTAACTCATGGCTATTACCCATGATCAACATGTCATCAACATAGACACATACCAAAATAAAGGCGTTTGATGTACCTTTTACGTACACGCACTTATCACATTCGTTGATTTTGAAACCATTCGACAACATCGTGTTGTCAAACTTAATATGCCATTGTTTAGGAGCTTGTTTAAGTCCATACAATGACCGAACGAGCTTGCACACCTTTTTCTCATTTCCGGGTGATACAAACCCTTCAGGTTGATCCATGTATATCTCATCCTCTAGTTCACCATTTAAAAATGCAGTTTTCACATCCATTTGGTGTATTTCAAGATCGTGCAAGGCAGCGATCGCAAGAAGCACACGAATAGAGGTGATCCTCGTTACAGGTGAATAGGTATCGAAGAAGTCATACCCTTCTTTTTGTTTAAACCCCTTTGCAACCAAGCGGGCTTTATACTTTTCAATCGACCCATCGGCTTTATATTTTCTTTTAAGGATCCATTTGCATCCTAAGGGCTTGCAACCTTTCGGGAGGTCAACCAACTCTCATGTATGATTTTCCATAATCGAGTCGATTTCGCTATTAATAGCTTCCTTCCAGAGTGCAGCTTCTGGACTCGATAGAGCTTCTTTGATAGACTTAGGTTCATCTTCCAACACATAAGTGATGAAATCAGGACCAAAAGAATTCACAATTTTAGCTCTCTTGCTGCGTCTCGGCTCTCTTGGAGTCAAAGAGCTCGCAGTCTCATCGAATGTTCTCTTGGATGTGCCAACATCCGGGGCAACACCCATTTCCGATGTTCTCTCGAATGTGCCAACACTGGAGGCAACACTCGTCTTTTCCTTGTAAGGAAAAATGTCTTCAAAGAATATCGCATTCCTTGATTCAATAATGGTGTCTTTTGTCATCTCCGGTATCTCTGATTTATAAATCAGAAACCGATAAGCGCAACTGTTGAGTGCATATCCTATAAAGATACAATCGACAGTTTTAGGGCCGATTCCCACTTGTTTGGGAAGAGGCACTTCAACTTTTGCCAAACACCCCCACACTTTGAGGTATTTATACGATGGTTTCCGCCCTTTCCACATTTCATAAGGAGTTTCATCCTTAGTCTTATGAGGAATCTTATTCAAAATGTGGTTCGCCGTTAAGATGGCTTCCCCCCACAAGTTTCGCGGTAAACCCGAGCTAATTAACATAGCATTCATCATCTCTTTTAGAGTACGATTTTTCCTTTCAGCGACTCCATTAGACTGTGGTGAATACGGAGCCGTTGTTTGGTGTATTATGCCCGAATTGGAACACAATTGCTCAAACGGTGCAACATACTCGCCACCTCTATCACTTCGAATAATTTTAATTCGAGTGTTAAGCTGATTTTCCACTTCGTTTTTATAACGAATGAAAGCTTCCAAAGCTTCATCTTTACTCCTTAAGAGATAGATGTAACAAAATCTTGTGCAATCATCAATAAAAGTAATGAAATACTTTTTACCACCTCTAGTTTGCACAAACTTTAAATCACACACATCCGTGTGAACCAATTCTAGAGGTTTAGTGCTCCTTTCCACCGAATGAAACGGTATCTTAGCCATTTTGGCTTCCACACAAATTTCACACTTTTTAGGTGTTTCACTTTTTGGAATGTTAAGTAAATCGAGATTTACTAACCTTTTTATAGCATTTAGATTTACATGTCCTAATCTAACATGCCATAAAGAAGAGCACTCAGTCAAATAAGCAAAAGTAGATGACTTTCCATTCATAACATTTGTGCCAACATTGCTGACGGTGTTACGGCTGGTGTTGCCAACACCATCGGCAACATCAGAGACAACATTCTTGCCAACACGGCTTACAACGACAATAGCAAAAATTTTGAACAGTCCTTTGTCTAAATACCCCTTTCCAAGGAACTGTCCGAATTTCCTAAGTACAAATTTTTCAGACTCAAACACTAGTCTAAAACCGTGGCTAACTAGAAGCGATCCGGAGACCAAATTCTTTCGGATGTCTGGGACATGCAGCACATCTTTCAACAGCAGCTCCTTTCCAGAAGTGAGCTTGAGCTTCACGTTGCCAATACCAGCTACATCAGACGTAGCATAGTTGCCCATATTGAGCTTCCTTTCGGTGCATGGGGTATAAGTCGAGAATGATCCCTTCTCTGAGCAAACATGGCAAGTGGCACCGGTATCCACAAACCATTCATTTGGGTTGTCAACCAAGTTGGTCTCAAACACCACCGCCGACATGTCGTTGTCGGTTAACTCACGTTTTTCGATCATGTTAGCATTGGATTGAGGCTTACCACTTTTATTTTTCTTAGGTAGACGACAATCCTTTGCCATATGATTCGGTTTACCACAATTGTAGCAATCACCATTGAACTTGGGCTTTCCTCCCGAAGGATTTTTCTTGCCCTTTCCATTCGGCCTCTTCCTCTTATTAGAGGAACCTTCCAACAAGTTGGCCTTAGCCTCCTCAGGAACATGGCCAAATTTACCGTCCATTCTACGGTTATCTTCTTCAATTCGAAGTTTCACAATCAAGTCATCAAGACTCATTTCTTTGCGTTTGTGCTTGAGATAACTTTTGAATTCCCTCCAACCGGGGGGCAGCTTCTCGATCACAGCAGCAACTTGGAACGCCTCAGGCAAGGCCATACCCTCAGAAAGGATATCATGCAAGATCAATTGAAATTCTTGGACTTGTTCCACAACCGACTTAGAATCATTCATCTTAAAGTCTAGGAACTTAGCCACAACGAATTTCTTAGATCCGGCATCTTCCGTTTTATACTTCTTTTCCAAAGAGTCCCACAACTCCTTTGAAGTTTTCACAACGGAATATACGTTATACAACGTATCAACCAATCCACTAAGGATATAGTTACGGCACAAGTAATCACCCTCGCACCATTGGTCAAGCGCAATGCGCTTTTCCACATCCGTGTCATTTTCAGCGACCACGGGACGTTCCTCAGTAAGGAACCTCGCTACGTGTAGCGTAGTAAGGTAAAACAGCATCTTTTGCTGCCACCTTTTAAAGTTAGCACCCGTAAACTTCTCGGGCTTCTCTCCTTGGATAGGAGTTACAAAGGGTTTCATGGTCGAAGAAGTCGACATTGTTCAGATCTATTCGTTTTTGAGATTGTTGGGTTTATAGGTTCACCGAACAATGCCCAATTACAAAGAAAACAGAAAGCAAACGAAAAACAGAAACTAATGTTGCCTCTGGTGTTACGTGACACTATGGGCAACACCGAACAAACTGGAAAACCAGGACTGCCTTCTTGTTCCTCCTTTCTCCGACTTTACAGCAGCCTTTAACCACGAACGGAACTCCTCCACTGCAGCAGGAACAACACACGAACCAGGTTTAAGTCGAGTCAAGGTTAGACCTTTCCCCTCAAAAACGAATACGTCCCGGCTAGTGCTCACGGTTTGACGTAACGTTCCCAAAGGTAAAACGACTTCGTCTTCAAGTTAGTAGCACCACAAAACTTGAAGCTCCAGCGAACTAGAATGGGAGATGGACTAGAAAGTATGATCTATATGGAAATCGTATGCAACTTGCACTTTTTGTTCAAAGGATGCTATGAACTTTAATGCAATTAAAACATGAAAAGATGGTGCTCTATAGAGTCTTTTTGATGATGATGCAAAGTATTTTTTTCGTGCATGAAGATGCCCTTTGTTATAGACTTCATTCCACACTCTTGTAGATCATGGGAGGGGAAAAACTACCCCACTAAGTGAGTGGTGCAACCACCTCTCCACTCTTTATAACTTCCAATCAACCACCCTTGCCCACACCTTCATTCTAGAAGTGGGCTACCATATTGGACGACCATGGGCCTCATGGAAATGGGCCACAAGTCTGAATTGGATCGCAAGTCCAATGGGCTTCGCACAGGCCAGACTCGACAGTGTTGTCCCGGTGTTGCCAACACCACAGGCAACATCAACTGGGCCAGCACTAATGGGCAGAGCCCATTTTCGTGTATTAATTTCTCACTCACCGAAAATCGGTTTTGAGCGTTTCAACACACTATATTCATCTACTCAAAACGTAGATTCATCTTGTGCCTTTTGTTTTTACAATAGCCCACATTTGATCCTTCAAATCGGTGGTCAAACATGTGTCATAACACATTGTAAACATTGGTCAAAACCAATTTTCCCACATGAACAACCCCATCAAATGCACGGAATGCACGTCTGGCGATGACTCCAAGGCATTAAGGACATGACGACACTCTTTGTTCAATCTTCTGCCTTGATGTATAGAAATGCAGCGTTCCCCATTTGTGCCTCGTGATATTTTAGCACCTCTGCTTATAACACAAACAAACTTCTGCTTCTGAGCTTCTCTTAAACACACATTCCTCATCAGATCATGCAGTTTGCAGGATTTTATTTTCCCATAGAAGCTGCACTTCTCCACAAAAATAAGATTTCTGTCAATGAGTTCTTTTAAGTACACTTGAGCAACCTCTTCCAAGATTTTTCCACCAATTGGTTTCAGAAATCCTTCTGAGACCCACAGTCTGATGAGATCAGGGACACGGATCTCAAAATCTTCTGGGAAAATCGCCAGATGGAGAAAACATGGCTTTAGATGAGTCGGCAAGTGCTTATAACTCGTATGCAATATTTTCAACCAACACTCTTCATCCTCTAAACTCACAACTGAGGTCACATTTTCCATGATGTATTTCCAATATTCTGGTGTCTTTTCAGATTTTGCTAGAAGTCCTCCAACAACGACAATTGGCAGAGGAAGTCCTTTGCAATTTTTGGCAATCTTCTTTCCTATTGCCTCTAATTCAGCAGGACAATCTTCTTTCCCGAACACATTTCTACAAAATAGATCCCAACCTGTATCCTCACCCAGAAAATTCATCTCAACACTAGGACTATTAGTTATCTGGGAAGCCAACTTTGCTAACCTAGTGGTTAGCATTATTGTGCTTCCATTGTTGTTATCTGGGAAGAAGCGATTTAGTTGATCCCACACTTGAATATCCCAAATATCATCGATTATGATCAAATACCTCCTACCACATAAGCTTTTGTGTAATTCTTCTCCTAATTCATGTTCATTCTTCTCTTCAATTTTTTTGAATTGGTTTTCTTCTCCTAATTTATGTTCATTCTTATCACTCAAACTTCCCCTGTTCTCTTCAAGAAGTTTTAAAAGAATTCTTTTGATTTCATATTCTTGAGAAATCGTAACCCAACTACGGATATAAAAGTGTTCCACAGCAAGCTGACTATGATAAATACTACGAGCAAGAGTAGTCTTACTGTAGAGTTCGATCACCAAAAAACACACATAGCAATCAAGCTTCAAGAACACAGCTTGATAAACCCTAATAAGGACTGAATCGAAAACACAATGCACGATTGAAAATGAACAAGAACACACAAGGATTTAAGTGGTTCGGCTCGCCAACATCGGCCTACATCCACTGAAGAAAGAATCACGAGATTTCACTAAGAAATGAAGAAGAAATTCGAGTTACAAATTGAGACGCAACTTAGGGTTTTCCCCTTCAAACTCACGAAGAACCCTAATTCTAAAACACTCTCAATCGCTCAAAATTACGAAGTGATCTTACAACTGAGTACAACCCATTATATATAGAACCATAACCCTCAACCAATTTCACGAGATCAAAACTGAAACTCCGCGAATTTCGGATTTCATCTTCAGCTGCTGCGCCCAAGCCCTAACTGATTTGGCAGTTATAACTGCCTTGGACCGGCTCCAACTGCAACTCAAATTCATCTGGTTCAAGCAGTTTTCGACCGGTTCTCGTGATGGCGAATCCGGTTCCATGCAATGCAGGCGATTTCCAGTTGATCCATATCACAATTCTCCACCTCAACTTGAAATCTCCCAATCCTTCTTCGATTATCATTGCTGCATTTAATACCTTGAACCTGCTTCCCAGCTAATCACCTTAACAAGCTTCCTGCAATAAGAAAACTTCACTCCATGCAATACTTTGGTTAGCATGTCAGTAGGGTTATCTGCTGTACCTATTTTCTTAGTTATTACATCACCTTTTTCAATCATATCTCTTACAAAATGCAGTTTGATATCTATGTGTTTACAGCGATCATGGAACACTTGATGTTTAACTAAATGTAATGCACTTTGATTATCACAGTAGATATCTACCCTTCCTTGCCTAATGTTTAACTCCCTGAGCATACCTCTTAACCATACCGATTCTTTCACGGCCTCAGTCATGGCTATGAACTCAGCTTCGGTGGTGGAAAGAGCCACCACAGGCTGTTGCATCGCCTTCCAACTAATGGTCGTTCCATATAGTTTAAACACATAACCTGTAATGGATCTTCTTGTGTCTAAGTTTCCTGCAAAATCAGAGTCAACAAAGCCTTCTAAGACATTAGAACAGTTAGTAGATTTTGAAAACATTAAACCAAGATCACATGATCCTTTTAGATATCTCATCATCCACTTAGATGCTTCCCAATGTAGTTTCCCAGGGTTTGCCATGTATCTACTGACCACGCTCATAGCAAAGGATAGATCTGGTCTACTACAGACCATGGTGTACATCATACTACCTATAGCATTAGCATATGGCACTGAATACATCTCTTCCTTCTCTTGCTGTGTTGAAGGAGCTTGTGCTGCAGAGAGTTTGAAGTGTGCTCCAAGTGGTGTACTTACTGGTCTTGATTCTTCCATGTTGAATCTCTTTAACACCTTGTGCACATAATCGGCTTGATGCAAGAAGAGCCTATTTTGATCTCTATTTCTCATGATATCCATGCCTAGAATTCTTCTTGCTTCACCTAAATCCTTCATCTCAAACTGTGATTTTAGCTTCTCTTTTAAACTTCCGATTCTTTCCATGCTTTTGCTTGCTATAAGCATGTCATCCACATAGAGTAGGAGGTAGGTATAGACTGATCTTCTTTCCACTTCCAGGTATACACAGCTGTCATAACTGCACCTTATCATTCCTATACTTGTCATGAAGTTATCAAACCTCCTGTACCACTCTCTTGGACTTTGCTTTAAACCATATAAAGACCTCTTCAATAGGCAGACTTTGTCTTCTTTTCCTGGTTGTATAAAGCCCTCGGGTTGCTTCATATAAAGAACTTCTCTTAAGTTTCCATGAAGGAAAGCAGTCTTAACATCTAATTGATGAAGCTCCATATTTTCTTGTGCCACCATTGCTAACAGAATTCTGATTGACACATGCTTGACCACGGGGGAGAATATCTCATTATAATCGATTCCCTCTCTTTGTGTATACCATTTAGCTACTAACCTAGCTTTGTATCTTATGTGTTCTCCCCCTGTTACTTCAATCTTTTTCTTAAAGATCCACTTGCATCCAATCAGCTTTTGATTCTCAGGTTTAGTAACAAGCTCCCAAGTCTGATTCTTCTCCAAGGACATCATTTCTTCATTCATGGCTTGCAGCCATTTCTCACACTCCTTAGATCCTATAGCAGCTTTATAAGTGGCTGGTTCATCACTCTCTATCTTCTGAGCTACAGATAGAGCATAGTGGACAGTATCAGCTTCTCCATATCTCATAGGAAGTCTGATTACTCTTCTAACTCTATCTTTGGTTAGATGATAATCATTTGGAGGAGGTCCAGCTTGAGTATGCTGTTCATCTTCACTGCTTGAGCTTGATACTTCAATATCCTCTTGATTATCTGTAGTGATGGGTTCATTTTGGCCTGAAAACTCCACCTGAACCTGAGTGCTATCTTCTGAGCTGAGTGAGGGATTATCCTGAGTCTGAGAGGTCTGCTCATTGCTCTTCTTGTATCCCATAACTCCCTCTTTAAACACTACATCCCTACTTATAAAGCATTTTTGATTTCCTGGCTCTAAGCTCCATAGCTTATACCCTTTTGTTCGGGATATCCAATGAAGATACACTTCACAGCTCTAGCTTCTAGCTTATCTTGTTTGGTGTGTGCATATGCCAAACAGCCAAATACTTTTAAGTGAGAGTAATTAGGAATCTTACCATACCAAAGCTCATTTGGGGTCTTGAACTGAATAGGAGATGAAGGACTCCTATTAATCAGGTAAGCTGCTGTGACCAATGCTTCTCCCCAGAAGGCTTTAGGTAATCCAGCATCCAGCAGCAAACATCTTACTCTTTCAAGGAGAGTTCTATTCATCCTTTCAGCCAATCCGTTTTGTTGGGGAGTAGATACCACCGTTCTATACCTTGTAATGCTTTTAGACCTGCAAAATTCTTGGAATTCCTCTGACAAGTACTCTAAGCCATTATCAGTCCTTAAGTATTTGAGCTTATTACCTGTTAGATTTTCTTGCATAGCTAGCCATTCTTTGAATTTTATAAAGGCATTAGATTTATTCTTAAGCACATACACCCATACCTTCCTACTATAGTCATTAATAAATGATAGAAAATACCTCCCACCTCCATGCGTTTCAGTCCTAGATGGCCCCCATATATCTGAGTGAACATATTCAAGGATTCCTTTGGTAGTGTGTTGTCCAGTTGGGAATGGAGTCTTTGTCATCTTTCCTAGGATGCATAAGTCATACTTCTCAGTTCTTTGAAGGTGCACATCTCCTAGATGATTTTGTTGAGCCAGCTTCAAAAGTCCTTTGTCTCCAATATGTCCAAGCCTTTTGTGCCAAAGATCTGTCTCATCCTTGCTGCTCACTGCAGCTGAATCTCCAGTTACAGTTCCACCAACTAAAGTGTAGAGGCCATTCATCTTCTTTCCTTTCATGACTAAGTGGCTTCCTTTTGTAATCAAGATCTCCCCCTTTTGAGTGCTAAACTCATAACCTGCACCATTCAAAAGACCAAGTGATATTAAGTTCCTTTTTAAATCAGGAATGTACCTCACTTCAGAGAGAATCTTGATTTGTCCATCATGCAATCTCAGCTTGGTGTTGCCTATGCCATGAACTCTGCAGGATTGATCATTTCCAAGAAGAACCAAGCCATCTTTCTTTAGCTTTAGATCCATAAACCACTCCTTCACTGGACACATGTGGAAGGAACATCCGGAATCGAGGACCCATTCATCAGAGATGCTTGATCTTGAAACACACAGCATATCAGCAGCTTCGTACTTCTCATTGGCAGGTGCTTCTTGTGTATTATTTGCCACCTTTTGCTTCCTTTCAGGGCAATTCCGTTTAAGGTGTCCCGCTTTATGGCAATAATAGCATTTCCTTGTCTCTTGATTATCACTTCCCGATTGACTTTGCCCCGCATTCGATTTCTGAGCACTTTTCCTTTTCTGATTCGATCTATGTTGATTCTTGCCTTTGACATTCAGTCCCTCACCTAGATGTTGGCTCTTTTGATCTGTGTTAGAAGAAAGAACTCTTGATTTAATAGCAGTTTGAACTTCCTCAAGAGTTAGAGGAATCACCCTCCCATACACCAAAGCATCTTTGAAGGATGAATAAGATCTTGGCAGTGAATTTAGTAGGAGGAGTGCTTTATCTTCGTCCTTCTGCTTCTCATCAACATTCTCTAATTCATCAATGATTTGATTAAACTCATCCAGCTTCTCCAGAATTCTCTTTTCATCAAGAATCTTGAATGAGATTAGTTTTTGCTTCAGAAATAAACGGTTTGCCAATGACTTAGCCTGATAAATAGATTCAAGTTTCCTCCATATATCTAAGGCTGACTTTTCTTGATACACTTCCCTCAAGGCTTTTTCTCCTAGGCACATAATGATCGCACTTCTTGCCTTCTTTGAAAGTTCTTGCCTTCTTTCCTCAGTTAGTGAAGAGGAGGATTCAGTATCTTCAGTTATAGCTTCCTCCCATCCTTGCTGTATAAGTATGGCTTCCATTTTCACCTTCCACAAGTTGAAATCCCCAACTCCGGTGAACTTCTCGACGTCCATCTTTATTCCAGTCATCTTGGTGTTGATCGGAGTTCCCACAGACGGCGCCAATTGTAGAGTTCGATCACCAAAAAACACACACAGCAATCAAGCTTCAAGAACACAGCTTGATAAACCCTAATAAGGACTGAATCGAAAACACAATGCACGATCGAAAATGAACAAGAACACACAAGGATTTAAGTGGTTTGGCTCGCCAACATCGGCCTACATCCACTGAAGAAAGAATCACGAGATTTCACTAAGAAATGAAGAAGAAATTCGAGTTACAAATTGAGACGCAACTTAGGGTTTTCCCCTTCAAACTCACGAAGAACCCTAATTCTAAAACACTCTCAATCGCTCAAAATTACGAAGTGATCTTACAACTGAGTACAACCCATTATATATAGAACCATAGCCCTCAACCAATTTCACGAGATCAAAACTGAAACTCCGCGAATTTCGGATTTCATCTTCAGCTGCTGCGCCCAAGCCCTAACTGATTTGGCAGTTATAACTGCCTTGGACCGGCTCCAACTGCAACTCAAATTCATCCGGTTCAAGTGGTTTTCGACCGGTTCTCGTGATGGCGAATCCGGTTCCATGCAATGCAGGCGATTTCCAGTTGATCCATATCACACTTACCGATACCACCCATGCCTACAACTGGGATGATTTGGCGATCAGATTGTCCTCTTACAGCAAGAGTAATGTATATGTTCACACATAATCCCATATTTTTCTAAGATGATTGATTATTAAATTATTAAGTCACATATGATGATAAATAATTAATGATTAAGCATCATAGTGACAACAAGATTAGGAATTGTTTAATGAGAAATGGTGGAAGCCAGCAAACTAATCAAGACCCTTTCCTGATCTATATGGAATCCATAATTGATGAAGTTTTTGCAACTGCTTTATACAAACAATCCTATTATATACTACTTTAAAATGAGTATATATATTTTTTGTTATTAACCTTCTCTCTTCACCTCACTTTCTCTCTTTTTTCTCAACTTTCTTGCTTCCTTCATCTTTTCTTGAAATTCTTGAATAAGATATATGAAAATCGTGTGAAATTCTGATGAATATTTTTTCGATTATTGGACGATCACATATGTAGAAGTATATTTGATCACGTGATCGAACACATAGAAGTACGTCCCATCATGATGGCCGGTCGAAGCTTGCAGAGTTAACTTTTTTTATTATTTCTAAAGGATAAAATTGAAATATATTTAGTAATTATTTTCTTAAAGTTATAATTATTTAGTTGAGATATTTTTAGTAATAAGTGTATTTGGAAAGAGTCAGTGTCCTGTGCAACTGGTGTATGTACAATTCGGGTCGGGTTCGGGTTGACCCGGATCCACGCACTTTTATTTATTTATTTTTTTTGAATTTTATTTTTTCACTTCAGGTTGTTACCTTTATGTTATATGCATGTGACCTTTATGTTATATAAGTGTGACCTTTATGTATAAATGTAATGACCTTTATATACTCTAACTTAGAAAAAAATGAAGAATTTTAACAAAATTTGTACATATTTACGTTTATGAAATATTAGCTGCACATATATCCATCCTTAAAATGCACTGAATTTTGAAAATTTCAATTTTTTTCAAAGTTATGGATTATAAAGGTCATAATATTTGTACATAAAGGTCACAAGAACTGTACATAAAGGTTACAACAATACAACATAAAGGTCTTAATCTGAAGCGAAAAAACCTGAAAATCTTCATTTTTTTTCTAAG
Organism: Scutellaria baicalensis; assembly: GCA_005771605.1. Lineage (NCBI taxonomy): Eukaryota > Viridiplantae > Streptophyta > Magnoliopsida > Lamiales > Lamiaceae > Scutellaria > Scutellaria baicalensis. Next base: position 77,187,759 of record CM016721.1, read on the forward strand.
TTACTGAACATAAAGGTCATAACATTTATACATAAAGGTCACACTTATATAACATAAAGGTCACATCTTTACAACATAAAGGTAACAGCCTGAAGCGAAAAAAAAAAAGAAAAAAAAAAATCCAGGTGCACGAATCCGGGTTGGGTCACCCCAGTTACACTAATCCAGATCCGTGCACCTGGTGCACAGCAGCATTTGCCATTTGGAAAAGGATGGGGTGGGGATTGTGGCCTTCAAAATTTGGAAATTGAAAACAAAGAGAAAAACACTTGTCTTCTTCAAAAAGCATCATATTTCAAACAAGTTGGCAAATGCAGAAATTCCACACAAACAGACAAAAGCAAAGAAAGAAACTGTATCTTCACTCTACTCGACAGTTTCTTCAATTTATCCATGCTAAAACTTCACTCAGAAACAGATATTACAATCAAGAAAATTATTAAGAGCTAGTGAGACATGGAATTCCAGGAACAAAAGATTGAGAATTTTAAAGGGCAGGCGAGACTTCCGAAATTTGCAGTACCTAAACGCTATGATCTCACTCTAAAACTCGACCTTTCTGCTTCCGCTTTTTCTGGGACTGTTGTTATTGATGTTTCCATTGATGGGCCCACCAAATTTCTAGTCTTGAACTCACTCGAGCTTGTTATTCATGGAGTCTCCTTCACCAACTCTAACGATCAAGTATGTATTTTTTCTTTTTCTTCTTCTTCTTCTTCTACTCTTAGTTGATTTTCTTGGAACTCGAGATGTTCTTTTTCTTGCAGAAATATGTTCCATGTGAAATCGTGGTGGATAGCGATGATGAGATTCTTGTTCTTGTCTTTGAAGAGGTATTGACTGTGGGATATGGGGTTTTGGCGATTGAGTTTTCAGGGGTGCCAAATGAACACTTGAAGGGCCTATACAGATGGTACTGTAATATTCTTTGTTTAAATCATTTTCTGATAAAAAGTTTGTGGATCTTTTTGAGCAAAATTGTGGGTTTACTTGAGGAGGAACTGAGTTTTAAGTTAAAATAGAGTGTTTTCTAATTATGTTGCTAGAATTTGAAGATAGATATTAGTCGAATATGATGAAACTTGAGCAAATGGTGTATCCTAACTTTAGCAGTATATAAGTGTAGTACTTACACTGATAAAGGAGAGAAGAAGAATACGGTAGCAACTCAATTTGAGGCGGTAGATGCACGGAGGTGCTTTCCATGTTGGGACGAGCCTTCTCTCAAGGTAGAGATACATGATAATGTTGAACATCAAATATGGTTCTTGTTTATATTTGAGCATGTATTTGGTTATTGATTCTTTATCAAGTGATAAGAGAAGAGAGTTTGTTATGAGGAGCTTTTAAACTGTTATATTACGTTTGTTCTGTTAATTTGCTGTTTTAAGTCTGAGTCATCCTCTCCGTTCACCTGACTTTTGATCTCCACTTTGCAGGCGACCTTTAAGATAACATTAAAAAGCATACCATTAGAGATGACTGCATTGTCTAATATGCCTATTGCTGAAGAAAAAGTTAACAGGCATTTCAAGACTATTCACTTTGAAGAGTCAGTTCTTATGTCGACTTACTTAGTCGCTATTGTGGTTGGTTTGTTTGACTACGTTGAAGACACAACAGATGATGGTACTCTTAGAATCATGTGATATAAAGAATATATTGGTATTTGTCTATCTTAAGTGAATGATTAACTCCCATATGTTCACGTAGGAATCAAGGTTCGTGCTTATTGTCCTGCTGGTAAAAGTGAGAAAGGGAAGTTTGCCCTGAATATTGCAGTGAAAACACTTGATTTTTTCCAAATGTATGTCCTTTTGTTCTCAAATCAAGATTTTTCGAGAAAACATAACCTAGAATATTCGGAATTTTTGGAATGCTACAGGTACTTTTCAACCCCTTATCCACTTCCCAAGATGGATATGGTAGCAGTTCCAGAATTCTCTGGTGGAGCCATGGAGAATTATGGTCTGATTACATTCAGAGAAAACGAGCTACTTCAAGATGAATTATATTCTGCAGCAGCTAACATACAAAGGGTAGGTAAATAAGTAAATAACTCCTTTTGATTTGTATAAACCTTCTCTAGGCCTCCTGATTTATCTATCTCACACATTGTAGTTCCTTTATATCACACATATATAGTGGCAAGATAACATCAGTTTTCTCCTGTTTCTTAGACGATCATTTTTCATGACAGCTTACAATTGTTGTGGCTCATGAAGTTGCTCATCACTGGTTTGGTAACTTGGTTACAATGGAATGGTGGACTCATCTATGGCTTAATGAGGGATTTGCAACATGGGTATTTTTTCGTCTCCATTGTGTTGTCCATAAAGGGATGAAGTACTGTTTTCATTGTCTAATTTGGCTATCTAAATTTTTTTTAGATAAGCTATCTAGTTACTGACAAAATATTCCCCGAATGGAACATTTGGAATCGGTTTCTCCAAGAAACAGAAGATGGCTTACGGATGGATGCATTAGAACAATCACATCCCATTGAGGTGGTGATAGTGTTCTTATTCAATAGTGTCTTCAAAGACTAGTCTTTTATTGAACAATTCCAGAAATTATGATGCAGGTAGAAATACCTAAAGCTCGAGCAGTTCTTGAATATTTTGATGCTATAAGCTACCAAAAAGGGTGCTCTTTTATTCGAATGTTGGAAAATTTTCTTGGCGACAAGATATTCCAGGTATGAGAGTCTACATGCCAAGCTTATCATGTAGTTCATACTATGAGACAAAATCCATTATGCTCGAGCAATTTGATACTCATTTTTCGTTGTTGAGTCAGAAATCATTGGGTTCATACATGAAGAAGTTTGCATTTAGCAATGCCAAAACAGAAGATCTATGGAGTGTTATCTCAGAAACATCAGGTATTGAAGTCAACAAAATCACGGATACATGGACAAAGCAAAAAGGCTATCCAGTTATCACTGTAGAGCTGAAGGATACTACTTTGAAATTTGAACAGGTTTTCTTGTTTCTGAAGATTAAATCTGCATTTGTGAATTCAATATTTCTTACATTAAACATGTGTTATTGTTTTGCTTCTGTAATTTTCAGAAACAATTTCTGTCTTCTGGATTGGATTCCAGTGCTCAATGGATAGTTCCGGTGACATTGTCTGTCTCTTCATACGATAATCAAAAGAGATTCCTTTTAGAAGCAAAACAAGGGCAATTGGACATTGGAGATGTTCTCAATAATTGCCCAAATAACATAGAAGAAAATTGGTGGATTAAAATTAACGCTAACCAGACAGGATTCTACAGGGTGAAGTACGACCAAAATCTTGCAGCTCGACTACAGAAGGCTATATCAAGCAGTTCCTTATCAGCAACAGATGAATTCGGTTAGTGATAACTATTTTTGTAGCAGTACTATTTCAGTAGATTGTTTAAGCTCTTCTAGTTTGATATAATCTTCATCATCAGGGATTTTGGATGATACGTTTGCTCTTTGTGAGGCGGGGTTGATGCCATTCTCTTCTTTGCTTCACTTGATGGATACATACAGGAAGGATCTCGAATATATTGTGTTATCAAGACTTATTGATGTAAAATTTCTTTTCTGATTTGTCACTGAAACATGAACGTTTCAGGGAATATAATGCTAATGTTTCATTACAGGTGTGCAATAGTGCTTCAAGAATCATAAGAGATGCCATCCCAGAATTAGAGTCTGATTTGAATCGATTTTTCATCACTCTCCTCTTACCCCATGCTGAGTGAGAATTTCATAATATGTCAATTTCATCACAGAATCTTGATCTTTCTTTTAATAATAACAAGATTTGAATCAATGGTTTCTTGGACAGAAAATTAGGGTGGGATGCTGTACCAGGTGAAAGCCAATTAGATGCATTAAAAAGGGAACAAGTTTTGACGGCATTAGCCAAACTTGACCACTCTGAGACGAAAAAAGAAGCAATAAATCGCTTCAGAGCATATTTAAACGATCAAAACTCCTCACTACTTCCAGTTAACATCAGAAAGGTGACACTATATGTTCTGGTCTCATCCACTATCATCTTCTTAACATGTTTTATGGCAACATCTCGACAGGCTGCTTACATGTCAGTGATCAGAGATACTAGTAGTGCAGATAAAAGTGGGTTGCAATGGCTTCAGAAGCTACATAAAGAAGTTGATGCACCACAAGAAAAGGCTAGGATTTTACGTAAGAAAAATTTACTAATGCTACTCTTTTTACAAGTTTTCTGTAGACGCTCCAAGTCTGCGAACGTTTTAACTTTTTCAGGCTGCATTGCTTCTTGTCCTGACCCCGTCATAGTTTCAGATGTTCTCGACTTTTTGTTAACCGACGAGGTACCACAATAAGAACAAGGCCATCAAGAACCACATTTGTTACTTTATCTGACCTTTGACTAATTTCCGATTTTGCTCCTCTGAAGCTTCCTCCTCCAGATATAGTCTTTGTACTTCCAGGAATAAGCTGGGAAGGCCGCGAAACAGCATGGACATGGTTTAAAGTATGCAATTAGTTCACTCCATTCCATGTGCAATATTCACTTAATTTTGTCAGAAACGAGAGTGAACTGACTGGTTGATCATGCAGGCGAACTGGGATGTGATCCTGAAGAAATGGGGAGCAGAGATGCTTCTTACTTCTTTCGTACGAGGCATCATCAAACCAGTAAGTGAATAAAACTAAGAACAGAGATTATAAGAACTTTTCTGATTACACAAATATGTCTGCAGTTTTGCAGCAATGAAATGGCGAACGAAGTTGAAGCATTTTTCTGTGAAGATCCTCTTCCCTCCATTGAGCTTAGTCTGAAGCAAAGTGTGGAAATTGTGAGGATCAAAGCAAGGTGGGTTCAACACATAAAACAAGAGCAAGAATTTCTTGGTGAGTTGGTTAAGGGATTGGCTTCCAAATAGTAGTTTGTGGTCTGATAAATGCTGCACTTGGCGAAAACACGAAATGTAGAATCTATCGTATATTTGTACGTCTACATATACCAAGTGTGTGTAATATTCAGGATATATACTATATTGTCTTCATTGACGATTTCAATAAAGCTTGTACTATTCCTATAATGACAAATATAGATGATATAACCTGAGAATTAAATAAGATATATTTAAATTCTTCAATTGTTTATTTGATTGACTTTGTTAGTGATGAGCAGAGCATACTTCTTCCATATAAATTGTCAAAATAATTTTAGGGATTGCATTTATTTAAATTTGGTTGATTAATGCGCCCTCCAAGAGCTGAGTACGTGGAATTTGGTTACAATCTGGATAATTCGATGACCAACGGTCACTCCAATTTCTCAAGCAATCCAATCCAGTTAAACTTAAAAGATAATCGAATAGAAACATAAATTATACAAAGATATCCGATATAATTTTTATAAAATATCATTATATAAATATGTATTTTTATAGAGATACATCATTTAAATATATATATATATATATATAGATAATCTGATTGTACTTTTTTTATTAAGTTCTAAAATTTGATTTGGCGGTTGATTATATTTCAAAGATATTGTAGTTTGCTTTTTTTTTTTTTGTCTTTTCGAACTTTGATCTTATTTTAGACTTCTATTTGATCTTATTGTGTTATTTTGATCAAAATTATATTTTGATGGTTGAAATGTTAAATTTATTTAAGAATTGCATCTTAATTATTAATTTTGACTTAAAAGAAATGATAAGGAATATAAATTTCGGTTATTTCGGTTTTGTACCAAACCGAATTGGCTATTCGATTCGGTTTCAAATCGGTCTTCATCTCGATTTGATTTGATTCGGTAGCCGAATCTACCGATTTATAACTCACTTTTTCCACTATCCATCTTAATAGCGATAATTTAGGCTAGTTTTATTCTTGTACATATATTCTCCTTGATTTCCCTGTATCTTTGTGATTTGTCGTATCTTGTATTCTTGGTATATATAATACACAAACTCACACTCAATTGGTGTGGAACATCAAATCTTTACATGGTATCAAAGCCTCCGGTTAAAACCTCATTCATCCGATCCTCATGGCAAATTCCTCTGACTCCACCGCCTCCTCTAACAACTCTAATCCGCCCATCATCACTTCTCAGCCCTCCTCTTCCTCTGATGGTTTTCTTCCCTTTTCTACACTTATTCATCTTCTCACCATCAAACTGGATTCATCAAACTACCTTCTATGGCACTCCCAACTTGAGCCACTGCTTGAATGCGCGAATCAGAAATATTTGGTGGATGGTTCTTCATCCGCTCCTCTCACTCATGTCATCGACGAAAAAGGTGCGTCAGTTCCCAATCCAGATTATGCTGTATGGAGACTCGCGGATCAGAAGTTACGGTCGCTCATTCAATCATCCCTCACGCCTGAAGCACTGGCTGCCGTTGTCGGCTGTTCTACTTCACGCCAGGTTTGGCTTGCTCTTGCCGCTGCTTTTCGACACGATTCTAAGGCCCGTGAAATTAGTCTCAAGGATGAATTGCAATCCTTGAAGAAAGGTAATCGCTCTGTGGCTGAGTATTCTCGCTCATTCAAAACACTTTGTGATCAATTATCTGCTATTGGTTGTGCTATTGACAACACTGACAAGGTGCATTGGTATCTTCGTGGTCTCGGACCCGCGTATCATACCTTTTATGCGAACCAAATTTCTCTAACTCCTCTTCCCTCATTTACTGATCTTGTGCCAAAAGCTCTGAGTTTTGAGATATTTCAGCAATCTGTTGATGGTGCTGCAACACCACAAGCTGCCTTTTATTCGGCCCCATCTCGTGGCAGTGGAAATTCCTACCGATCTGGCCGAGGTTCACGAGGGTCTGCTTCCAGATATAGAGGCGGCTATTCTGGTCGAACCACTTCATCAAACTCTCGTGGTGCTTCATCTGGCCGTGGCTTCAGTCGACGCCCCTTTCTTGGCAAATGTCAAATCTGTCGGGAAGGACACGCTGCCTCCGTTTGTCCGAAGCGTTATGATGATAACTATGTTCCCTCTTTCGCCAACCATGCTGCTCCGCAATCCAATCCAGCGGCACTTTCTTCTGCTGATTTTCCAGATTGGCTTATGGATACGGGAGCGAGTGCACACATGACTCCATCCTCTTGCACTCTTGCACTCTTGCACTCCATCTACTAAGTTACCAATCCATTTCGAATGTTATTATATTTGGTATGATTTAAGTTAAAATATAAATGTTCAACACTTGAGTGGTTTCAAGTAATTTGCATATTAAATCGTAAACAATATTTATTTAATTATTTTGGAAATTGCATATTATATTTTGAAATACCTCGAAGCTTGGTAAATTAGGGTTAGGTTCCTAATTCGACAACTCATGTAAATTGAATCAACTTGATCACAAGCCTCCTATTAAATTGACGCATAATTAACGAGGACAACGTTATTTAACATGATAATATCTATGATCTTTTTTTTTTTTTTGTAAATGACAAGTTTAGCCATGCCTAATTTAGGTTGTTGGTTAGCCATAATTTTTGGGCCGTGACAACTCATATTTAGTCGGGTTTATACTCACTGACCCAAGGTACTTGTCGGGCCGATTGACCCAAACTGCTAGGCCCAATCTTTTTGGAACATATGGAGGAAGACAAAAGAATCTATATGTATAGAGGGTTGTGTCACTTGTGCCTCTCTCGGGATGACACATCAACATTTTTAGACATTTCTAAGGTGTCTTGTCATCTTCCTTCAATTCTCCAAGTAGGCTAAGTATTGTCATGTCATCCTTCATTTTCGAAATTAAGTCTCTCATCCTCAAATCTCTCGATCTCTCAGGGAAATGAAAAGTCCATTGTTTAATCTCTCTCCTCCCGATCTAAACATTAATCTTATTTCCAGTCTTGTGCAATTGGAAGAACATTTGGAGATTTTGATCTCAACATAAATTTCACGGAAATATAGTTGTTGCTATGAATTTGCGTAGATGAAGGGAGGAGACTGCGCAAGAAGTACTCTTTGATCCCCGACGTCATGCTTGGAAACCTTACTCTACCAATTATCGGCCGCAACAACAGGTTTTTATTTTTATGGATTTGATTGATTTTTTTGTTGTACTGAATAATTTTAGTTTTAATTGAGTTTTTGAATACTTAATTAATTTAAGTTTTGATAGAGTTTTTACATACTTAATTGCTGAAAATTCTTGATTGTTAAGCTTAAATTAAGATGGTGGCGGCGGGCAATGTACTTTCTTATCTTCAATTTCAAGGTACACGTGATTTTTTTTTCCTCTCTCGATTTCACAATTTGTTGAGGATAGATCATCTGAGTTGCTAGATAAGTGACGTAATAGGAACTATATATGAAAAGAATAGAATAGTAATTTGGCATAATTACATTTCACCGTAGTATTCACATGGGCCATACATAGGTGTTTTACATATAAATTTCAGTGCTCATTATAATATCAACCAAAATGTTGTATTATACCTATTTACGTTCGAAATAGAAATAAGAGTTATAAATGCATCACTATGCTATGATGTTCCTAGAGAAAATCGAATGCTCGATACATGCACGTGAGAGCACGTCAGACACCCTTGGAAGTGTGCTTTCTGCCTTTAAATTTGTATATACAATAAAATTACAAATATAGAAACAATTAACAAAAACCCCATTCCATAAAATAAAATTACAAAACAAGAGTTTATTAATTTTGGATCATTAAAAAATCAATTATGTGTTCATAAACCATGGGGTAAAAAGAAATGTGGGCTGAATAATTTAACAAACAAAAGATCTTGTTTCCATAAATAAAATTATATAACGCAGGATAAAAAGAATTTAAAAAACGTTGTCTAAATAATTATAACCGTTAGTAAAAATATCTTTTCCATAGATAAAATTACATAACATGGGTTGAAAAACATTTGGAAAAAACATGATCTAAATAGTTATTACCGTTTGCCAAAAAATCTTTTCCATACATAGAATCAAGAAACATGCTAATTTTATTTTTTTACCGTTGATAAAAAAATCACAAACACGTTATTATAAATACTGTGCTCAACCATTTTCTTTTTAATTTTCTTTTTGCGATTCGTTCTTCTCAGAAGTCTTCTCTCAACTTAATTTACATGAGAATTTGGTATACATTTATCATAATAATTTTAAAGTTCAACTTAAATGTATACCGAATTTGGTATACATCATAATAATAAATTCGGTATACATTTCTCTCAACCATTTTCTTTTTAATTTGTTCAACTTTAACATGGTGGATAAATGTTAAAGTTCTTTTAATTTGGTATACATTTATCTTTGAATGTGGGTATATTCAGAGAACATAAGTTTGATCTTTGAAGTAAATACTATTGCAGTGTGGGATGATAGTTGTCTTCCTATTCTTCGTCGGCAGCCCGACTCAATCCATGTTTTTATATTTAAAAGCTATGAAAGAGAAGGTATTGAGTAAGATTAAATATATACATTTAGGTAATGATATCATTGAGAACCTCAATCATGGAAAATTTGATAAACTTTAGTATGTTGGAAAAACGTTAAAGTTCTTCTTTGACATTTATATTTATTTATCATTTAATCTAGGTATTTGGAGATATAAGCTTGATCTTTGGAGTAAACATGCAATTTTAATGTGAGATGATAGTTATCTTATTTTGATTCATGGGATAATTTTGCTATTATAACTTTGGATGTTGATATTTTTGCTTTGTAATTAGGAACATCGGTGATCGTAATTTGGGATGAATATATGATTTTGGATCATGAAGTTTACAGTGGTGGGCATAAAACATGAAATATATATAGAAGGTTGAGATATGTTTGGAAAGTATGCTTTTGCATGAATATAATTGTTGAACCTAATCGTGATTTCTTATGTTTATATTGTTTGAGTGCATTATTAAAAATAGTTACTTCTATTAATTTCGAAATTCTAATAGTTACACATACAACACTGAAATTTGTAAAACATGTTTCTTTGTTATGCATACAGCCTTCAGTGAAGATTTCATGACAATCTTGATCTATAATTTATATAGATTCTTCACTTTTTGAAACCTGAATACAAAGTTCATGGAAATTAGGTTTCAACAAAGTTGAATTTCTGAGTTTATGCTTCCTCGAAAACCATGACTCCACGAAAATGACATGAATATAGGTGTTCCACAAAATTAACATTCAATGAAAATTGCTTGAAATAGGCGTTCCATGAAAGTTTATGATATTCGTTCCACGAAAATGTTTATCATTCCACGAATATTATGGAGTTTCATCCTTCCACGCAAATTGTGTAATTACACTGGTTCACGAAAATTGTGTAGTTATATCTTTCACGAAAATTTTACAGTTACACTCTTCCACGAAAAATGTTAAAAATATAGTCTCCATGAAAAATGTGGATTGTGGTTTGATTGATGTCACATAATTAGATTTGTAAGATAGTATTTCATGTAACTAGATTAGTGATACAATACTCACACTTTAACAATTACATTGCTTGATTATGATTCTCAATATTGATTATGCATTATGCTCCAAATTTCTCAATATTGATTATGCATTATGCTCCAAATTACTTACATGTATACTAGAACAAGAGAAAAATGTCAAAATACTAGTTTTGAGCAACTACAAATTCCAAGGATCTTTTAATTTTCAAAAAAAAGAAAAAAAGAGGGAATGTTAGATGAGTTAGTATAACTAAAAAGTTGGAATATATGGTGGGAATGATGAACTAATTTCATATCAGAGTTGATATTATTCTCACTCTAAGATGATAGACACTTGATATAATCATTTCTTTTATATTGTCTGTTTTCTTCTTATAATAAAAGAAATATGTTATCATTCTAAATGGTGTGACATGATCTGATATTGGAGTAATGGGGATGGATGAATGGTATGCTTCCATGGTTGACAAGATTGAGATTATGATTGACTTATGCGGGTCCCACATATCAAAAAAAATTATTATGATTAGAGTTGGTCTCTTATATAATTTGGATCGTATTCAGGTCGACTCTGATCCGCGCAATTTTTTTTAATTTTTCTTTTTCGCTTGAAGCTGTTACTTTTATGTTATATGGGTGTGATATTTATGTATAAATGCACCTTTATATACTCCAACTTATAAGATAAATGAAGAATTTTAGGAATATTTATACATTGACGTTTATGTGATATTAGTTGCACATTTATGTGATACTAGTTTCACATTTATGTCATATATTAAGGTGCAACTAATATCACATAAGGTATGTGTAATATCTCAAATAAAGTTATGTTCATCTTAAAAATGCACTGAAATTTTTTCTGAAAATTTTCATTTTTTTCAAAGTTAAAGATCATAAAGGTCATGATGATATTTTTACATAAAAGGTCACAACAATACAACATAAAAGTCTCAACGCGAAAAAACCTAAAAATCTTTACTTTTTCAATTGTGTAAGTTACAAATGCTCACTAATGTATCTTTTTCTATATGAAATCTTTAGTTACAAACTTGAATTTTTGTTTTTGTCCAACATTTCAAATTGAGAAAAGTGTTTTCCAACATGGATGACAGACTCAACTCTAGAAAAAATAGTTCATATTGAAATACTACATTGCAAAAATATTTTGAGTGTTCCACAACTGGGACAGCTACCACATTTGAAATTCTTGAGTTTAGAGGATCTGAAGGTGGAGTACATGGTGGAAATATAGTGTTCCCATCTCTGGAAACATTGCAGTTATGTTCTCTACCCCGTCTCAAAGGGGTGTCGAAGGAGGAAGTAATGATGCAAGTATTCCCAAATCTTAAAGATTGAGTCTTGCTCTTCATTAATACTGCCACAACTCTCAAGACTTGGTGGAGGTAAACAACTGCAGCAGCTTAATGTTGCCCAGAATTTGTAGAGCTGGCAGAGGAGATTAAAGAGCTCGAGTACCTTCAATTTGTTTCTCTCTATGATAAAGATATATCTTCATTGCATAGTGTATCTATAGGGCATATTCACTCCCAGATTTTACATCTCTCCAGTATCTGTATATTACCCAATGTCCAAAGCTTGTGGTGCTTCCAGATTGTTCCCGAATCTCCAAACTCTGGAAAGGCGATGCAAGAGAGAGAGTGGCCTGAGATATCTCATCATATTCTCAACCTGGAAATCGGTTATTACAAAACTTAACAAGCAACTTCTTGCAGACTTGTAAAAGGTTAAGCATTCTTAGGCAAGGCCACCAGAAAATCAATTTTGTATTCGTCCATGTTTGTGTATAAAAGAATGTATGAATAAATGAGAAATATTAAACCAGATGTATTATTGAATTTGATGTAACATCTATAAACCAATTATAAAAACCAATTCCCACACTATACATGGTACATACCCTTTCGTTTTCTTGTCAAACCAGTAGAGTTATCACAATCTGAAATCCATATAATATTTTCAAAAGAAAGTTCCATATTATAAAAAGAATAAAAAAATGGGATAAAAAAAATCGACTTTTATTTATAAAAAAGAAAGAAAGCAGCACTAAATTTGACTTGGGCCCGGGCCCGGGCCCGGACCAAGACTGGATAAGCCCGGTTCTCTTTTCTTCATGGAATGGATCTTCTCAAGCTTCAATTTGGCCCGGAAATTAGTAATGAAGCTCTCAGCTTTTGTGTTCACATCTGGGCTCGCGCAGAACAACGGCGATGGATGAAATGCCACCGCGGCGGAGGGTGTGACATCGGACTCTGTATCATCTGGATCTGGGGAACCACTTCTCGAGCTGTTATTGCTGTTGATTCTGACGTAATCACCTTGCACTACGAACTTCCACGCGGGGCTTCTGAAGAAAGCCGGCGGCGGTGGGGGTGGCGCAGGTGGAATGCGGTTCAGTGGAGATTCGCCGCCGCTGTTTGAGGCCTCTTCTACTTTGTCGAAGCTGTTCATCTTTATCGGTTGTGGCGGCTTGCCAGCTGTCACCTCCGGAGGGCGAGGAGTCGGTTCCGGGTCACGCGCCTCCGCACGCTGCGGTGGGAGAGGTTCGAGCGTGACTATGATGGTTCTTTTTCTTTTCTGCTTCTTGGTGGAGAACAGGTTCTGGAAGACCGACGGCGGCGGTGGAGGCGGCGGCGGTGGCGGAATCTGGAGGCTGAGAGGAGCTTCAGCTTGGTGAAGAAGAGACTCCATATTATCAACACTCTTCTGCCTCTGCTTCTTCTTCTTTTTATGGTAAAGAGAATTCAAAAATTCCTTGGTCGAACTTCCCGTTGCGCCGCCTCTTTTCCGGTCGCTTTTGCTGATCTTCTCCTTCGACGGTGGCGGCGGAGGAGCTGGCGGCGGCGGAGCTGTAACGGTATCAATGGCTTCCACATCTTTAATCTGCTTCCGATTCGATCTCTCCTTTCTGCGCGCCACCCTTTCATGAGCCCTTTTCTGATTTTCCTGAGACTCCGGCGCCGGAGATTCTCCCACCGGTGGCAGAGGCGGCTTCGAAGCTGCAACGTAACTCAACGATAGCAACTCCTTGTTTATTTTCCGGCTCGATCTATCCTTTCTAGCCACCGCATTCTTTGGAATCTCCTCATCTTCTGCAGGCGGCGCCGCCGACTGCGGCGGCGACGACCGAGGATTTGAAGCTTTCTTAGATTCTCTCACTAGGGTATCAACAACGACAACATTCCTATTTTCCCGTCTTTCTCTCAGATAATCAACTTGCTCCAGACTCCGGTGACGGCGGTGGTGATGAATCAGGCCCTGATCCGAAACCCGGCCCGAATCCACATTAATATCATCATAAAATCGGGCCTGATAATCTCCATAAGACCAATTTACAGACGAAAACTCACGTAAATCAGGATAAGAGCTGCTATTTCTCTTCAACATCAGATTTTTTTGCTCCGATTCATATTTCTGCTCCACATTTCTTTCAAAATCGAAGCTTTTCTGCGATCCATTTTCTTTAACCGGAGAAGATTGAAACCCATCAAAATAAGAGTCTCTCTCCTCATTCTTGTTTCTACTAAGAAACCCAAACACAACAGCAAAGATAACAAGAACAACATTCAAAGAATCCCAGCTCTTCTTCACACTATTGGGCTTAAAAATATGAGCACTAAAAGAGAGAGTTGAAGGCACTACAAAAACCAAGAAAAACACAGCTGTTACCAGCAGAAGGAGAACCACCAGCCCGGAGCTGAAGAGGACGGAGGAGACGCCGCGGCGGAGGCGGTCGCCACGGCGGAGATGGGTGGCGTTTTGTAGCCAGAATGGAGGCCGGTCTTCCCCATCACCATCCTCCATTTCGTGTTGCTTTCTTGCTTTAGCTCTTTGCAGCTTTTGGGTTTGCTTTTTGTGGGTTTTGCTGTTTTTGTTGCAAAGATTATGAGATTTTTGGAAATGGAAAAGTAGTGGGATTTTATTGTTTATACTTTGGTTAGTTTCTTGATTTTTGGAATATTTTTAATCAAAAATATCGCCATTGCAGCAAAACGAAATCTTTTATTCCATTCTATGTTTCAAATAATTCAATGATTAAGATACGGGGTAATTTTGTAGTACACCAATGTATTATACTAGACTCTCCATCATTTTCAGTCATTAGATTCGAGAATATTGTTGATTTTAACCTTAATAATCTCAGATTTAATGATAGAAAATAAGTGAAGAGTCTGACGTATTAACACCTGGTATACTATAGAATGACCATAAGACATGACGTGTATTAAAAATGATGAAATATGAAATGAAACAATAGATTTAGATAGTTAATTGGACTAAAGTATAATATTTGATGAATCCATACTGGCAATTTGCATATAGCTTTCACGTGTAGGCTGTTTGCCTGCGATTTCAAGAATGACAGCCAATCAGCACTGTTTTTGGGCAATTAAATGTGACGTTCAAGTTGTTTTCTAAACCTAATTATTGAAATTTTTGACCATATATATAGTTATATATATATATATATCATGAAGGATAATTATATTTTCAAATTTGTTAAATTCTGATGATTATTTAATGCTACTTGCTTGCATAGATTTCTTTCCATTTACTTCATTTGAATTTTGGCAATAAAAAAGGTATGTGGGTCCCTTTATTACATGTTCACCCAAAATTCAAAAGTTTTTTTTTTTTTTAAGGTTCTAAATCCATTATATAAAAGTTACAAAACCAAAGAAGGAAAAGGGAATGTACAAAAGTCACTTTAGTAATTGTTTATGGGTTGTAAATGTGACCATAGACTTATCTTTTATACAAAACTTACCTTAAAATTTGTCCATAATTGCAAGACCTTCATTTATTCAAAAAAAAAATATTGTTGGATAATGAAATCCAACTTTATGAACATTGGTGAAATAATACTTTTATAGTATTGACTCAATCATTGAAATCTAATACACTAGAGTGAAAAATCCATCTTGGATTAAAAATAAAAAAATTGGTAGAGTAGAGATGACAATGGAATGTCAATGCTTAGATCAATGAACAATGTAGTTTCTTGAAATATCGATTTCCATAAATAATTTACAATTAATACTTAGTTAAATATCTATATATTTTATTATGACAAAAACTTATATACCCCTGGGGCACGTAGGGGTACGGATTCAGGTGTTATATATATGCTCTTCAGGTGTTATATATATATTTTATAGGTGTTATGTTTTTTTATGTTATAAATATACTCTACAGATATCATATGTATATAAGAATATACATGTGATGTCTAAAGAGTATATACATTATACATATGGTTAACACCATATGATAATTAATTTGGGGTCGTGCCTATAGGACACACTAAGTTTCACTCTTTTATTATATGATTTATTCACCTAATACTCAACTAACTTGCCTCATAATTGTGAGAAAAAGTCAATCAACCCATGCATGATCTCCTTGAAAGGAAGCTATAGATCCTTTGGAATTTGTTGCACATGAAAAATTGGCAAAGGTCAAATTTCCATAGAAAATTTTGAAATGGCAATTCTATACATACCCCATCAAATTCTAAATACACCCCATCTATACATATATTCTTTTTTTATTATTATTTTAAGAATGTGTGTATAGATGGGGTGTGTTTAGTATTGATGGGGTGTGTATAGAATTACCCATTTTGAAAACATGCAAATAATACAGGCAAAAGAAACTATATGTTTTGTTAAAGAAACACGTTAATGCTAATGGGATGTTATGAGAAACGAGGAAGTGTGAGAACTATATAACTTGGAAACAAATCTTGATTTGGCACAAGAGGAATGGAGCCAAACGGTCAACGGATAGGGGGCAGGGAGTGGACCCCGCTGCACAAGCAGCGGCCGACTACTTGTGGAACCTCGCTCTCAAGAAAGGGAGCAAGGATAATATCTCGGTAATCGTAATTGATTTGAAAGCTCAGAGGAAGTTCAAGAGCAAATCTTGAAACTCTTTATTTGAAACACTAAATGATAATAGTCTTTTATACTGCAAAATTATGTATCTCTTTATTACATAACTAGTCCATCTTATTTTTCACATGGGCTGCAAAGTGTGTGAGAGAATAGTTTCTGGAATATGTAACATAGATACAATATGACTAATTTGCCTACTTGTCGTTTTTATTTGTCTCATTCTAATTTGTCATTTTACAAAATTACCAATCAAATTCCCCTTTTAAATTCTAATTAAAGTGCAAGAAACATAAAATTAACACATCTCATCAAAGTCAACTGCATTTCTTTAGGCTTCGTGTCTAGTCAAAGTAGGCAAAATAAAGTGGGACTAAGATAGTAGCTTCTAGATACAAAATGGGATCCCAGAATGGGACTCCAAAATGTGGCAAAATAGATACCCTTAAAAGTTCAACTTTAATTCTCTATATTTCCTATTTTATTATCACAAACAATTTGATTAATAATTAATCTGGCAGATAAATTAATAATCTCTACTGCATGCATATCCACTTAAAAAAAAACATTCATTAGATAAGATGATTCAAAAGCAGCTACAATTTATGCAGGCATATACATAGAATTCTGTCCAAGCCAAAATTCATACAAAGTCATCCTCATATTGTATCTATGATACATATTCCAGAAACTATTCTCTTACACACTTTGCAGCCCATGTGAAAAATAAGATGGACTAGTTATGTAATAAAAGATACATAATTTTGCAGTATAAAAGACTATTATCATTTAGTGTTTCAAATAAAGAGTTTCAAGATTTGCTCTTGAACTTCCTCTGAGCTTTCAAATCAATTACGATTACCGAGATATTATCCTTGCTCCCTTTCTTGAGAGCGAGGTTCCACAAGTAGTCGGCCGCTGCTTGCGCAGCGGGGTCCACTCCCTGCCCCCTATCCGTTGACGGTTTGGCTCCATTCCTCTTGTGCCAAATCAAGATTTGTTTCCGAGCTAGCTCACACACTTCCTCGTTGGACATGACATCCCATAAGCCATCACTGGCCAAAACGAGGCATTCATCTTCTCTAGCTCGAGGCACAAACATAACCTCTGGTTCGGGTATGATCCATGGCTTTAGGTATCTATCACCTAACAAGTTTTATAGAGAAGGCAAAAATTTGATGGCAGAACTCAGTCAATGATAGTGATGGATGACAAAATATTAGGTCAAAGTAAAATTAAACATATGCACAGAGAGACAAAAGTAGAAGAATTCTAGAAGCACATAAGAGAGAATCGATCACTGCTATTACAGTATACATATTTCAAGATCAGCAGGGATAACCCTGTTCGGCCTTCGAATTGCCAAAACGTGTATTTTAGAAACCGCTATCACCATCAGTGAAATGGGATTCTCAAAATACACGTGACAGAAATCCTATCAATCTGAATAGGAGATTAAACACGATTTTGAAATAGAATGACTCATGATATCTTCAAAAATCGAACATTGAACAAACATGTATCATAAAAGCACAATAGCTTGTTTATTTCACAACATAAAATATCAATTAGGGTTTTGCTGACCTAAACGGAAGTGTCTGGTTTTGTAATCGGAAATTAATGCTGAGAATTAAATAAGAGAAAAGAACATCCATAATTAACGGATGACGTAAAGCCACACATATTGACTTACCAATAGACCGTGACATAGCGAGAACACCAAAGACACGGTGTCCATTCCATTGAATGACCTTGCCACCGGCTGCCTCGATCCTAGCATATTCATCCTCTCGATTTGGCTACAAAACACGTATGAAAAGAACATAAATTAGCATAGAAAACGACAAATGGACCAAAAAGGCAGGGGAAAAAATATTGGCTTACTTTATGATCAACTGATAATGCAACCGCTTCTTTACCACGATAAAGAACAGCCCTTGAATCTCCACAGTTAGCGACTATTATATGGGACGAACAAACAACTGCAACTACAGCTGTTGATCCAACAGTTTCAGGGGCAACAGGTTCCAAGGTGGAACTACACGTATTTGCATCTCTGGTCACCTTTCCACTAACTTCATCATCGACCTTTAGAAAGCAACTGTTGAAGATGCCTTCCCACTGTAACTGACGAGTGTCTTTTGTACTACCGTTTACCAAGACATCTTTAGCATCTTTTAGCTCATCAATCAAAGCTAAATGGATACGGTCACGACAATAATTTGCAACCTAAAATATGGAATTGTATCGGTAATAAATCAAAATCTCATGCAGCAAGTCGAAACAAGAATTTACTGTTACACTGCATTTCATACACAAGGAGGGTTTTAGCAGAAGATATTCACACATTAGGTAAATGCAACTACAATCATATCAAATAAAGAAATATTTCTATATCAGCAGAGAAAAAACTTCATACAGGCAAGAACCATAAAGTAATATGTACTTTATTTAACTGCGTATAAGGAACAATAAACAAAATCAGAACGTGCACGCAAATAGAAAAGAGTTTTTTTACAAACCTGAGATCCACCATGGCCATCATAAACCCCAAAAAAATGGGAAGTAAGGTGAGTAAATGTCTGAGTAATCCCGTCTATTCCATGGTCACCAATGAACATCTTGATAGGGATTTTCATGAAATGAGGTACGGCCACAACAGCATCTTCCATCTCTGGCCTATGTCCGCAGATAGACACCGAACCCCAAAGGGGCAGACAATCCAACTCGAACACACTCTTAACGCTTCCTTTGTTGGAATCCTTTTCATTGGATAACTTAAGAGAAACCACAGATGCCTTTATTGTAGGTCCACTTGAACATTCTTCGTTCGGTCTGGCCACCACATAGACATCATCAGATAATCTCCTCTTTATACTCCTTTCTTCTACGCTAATGACTTTTGCAACTATTTGACCATTGTCAATGCCCTCAATCTCAACCGCAATGGGTAAACTGCTCTCTGAATCCGAATTTAAAGGCACGCTTATAGCTGTGTTAGAATCTAGTGGTAGCAACTCCACACTACTTGAGTTAGGGTCTTCACAGACAGAGAGAACTTCATCTTCCTCACTTTCCGGAACTTCATGACCTAACCGACCATTTTCAGCTATCTCCCTCGTCTCTAACACATCAGGTTTCACTACACTTTCACCCAGTATTGACGAGGCAACCTCATTAGTTTCAGAGCTAGCACAACCTAATGTTGCATCCCAACTAGAACAAGAATTATCATCCATGCAGTTTGAAGTTCCAGATTTTTCACACATTGGATTAACTAAGCTCAGTGTAACAGCAACTGAAGGAGATATATCTTCCATTACTTTTCTTCGTACACGATGTTAAAACAATTGAACAAACCTTGGAGATTCTTGAAGACATATGGACAGCAATGCACCAATTGAAGAACTAACAAGCGGTGCCCCACCCACAAGCGTGTAAGGAAGAACTAAACAACAGATAAAACAGGATACACCACAAGAATCAAGATAACAGTTTGTCCAAGAAACACAAGAAACCGGGATCACCAATTAACAAATAAAAAACAGGAAGATAATAGGGATCTGGAAATCAGATCTAGCAGTGAAACTGAGGATCTAACCTTCCACAACTACAAGGCCCAAAACCTTGACATCTAGAGTTCACAAATTATTCTCCTCTACAGCATAATTAACTACAAGAACACTGAATCAAACCTATGCATAGTTAAGGAGATGAAGTAAAGGACAAAACCTAACCCTTATCCATAACTGCAAGAAGAAAACCCTTGGAAAATAACCCAAGAAGAAGAAAACCCAACCGCCTCAAGATTCACAAGAAAACCCTTAAAAGATGTTAGCTTTTTGCCACATGGAATATGGGTTTCATGGATCTAAGGCAAAGTTTCTAAGCCTCATGAGCAATATGGGTTTGGTTTCATTATTTATCAACTCAACCCCCCTCCCCAACAACTTTTCCCAAACCCATCAAGATTCATTCTTCAAGAACTGATTCTTGATGCATAAAACCGGCCGCAATTTTAAAGAACCAAACATTCATTCACCATGGATCAAGAAACGAAAAATGAAGGATTTCTCACCAAGAATTGAATTGAATCTCCTTATTCATGCCAAGAACTGACAAGGGCTCAAAGTATGCACAGTGATAATGCCCCCTCTGTAGATTTTTCCCCCTTGGCTTCAAGAATTGAGAGAGAGAGAGAGAGAGAGAGAGACCCGCCTTTACTAATTGAAGTACTACTTCACAGGACACGTGTAGACTCAATTATCAAACTCCAATCAATGCTTCTTCGAAGAAAAAGAAAGAAATTTGGCAACAGAGAAAAAAAGAAAAGGATGAATGAGAGAGAAAGGGAGGGAGGGAGGGAGGGAGGGAGCGAGGGAGACACACACACAATCTGCTGCTTAGGATTGTGCTCACAAATTGCAATAAATAGCGGTAGTGTTTTCAACAGATCATGGACTCCTCATGAGATATACCACTTCAAGAAAAACCACGTGTCCTCTCTTCACAGGGGCAGTCTTCCCAATGCTATCAACAAATTACGTAAATTCCTCCAAAAATATTAATATTTGCTGTTTTTGTTTTTTCTTTTGGTGTTAGGTTTTGAAAAAATGAAATATGTTATATTTGTAAACAAACATATTTATGGGTTATTTTATATTTTATTTTTTTGGTTAGATTTTAAGGAAAATCCATATTTTGGGTTTCTTTATAAATATTAAGTTTTGTATTTTTATCTATACTAAAATAAATTTACATTAGTTTCTGGAGTTTAGAAGTTAAATAATATTTAAAATTTGCATGAACATTTAGTTTTTTGAGGTCAATCTAAATTAAAATAAGTCGGCCATAAAATGATTTAAAAAATGAACATAGATTCGATGGAAAGCTTAACAAATCAAGTTCCAAGATTTGGGTTTATTGTAAATTAATAACCATTCTTTAGTCTTCATTTTAACAACTTTGATTTCTCACATAGTTTTATATGAGAAAATTTCATTGACAATTGAACCGAAAATAAGAAATTTCTCAAGAATTCTACTCAAACAAAAATATGAAAATTAAAGAGGAGTCGATAAAGAATTGGAAAACGAAAGGAGATGGGCGTTGGTTGGACGGTATAAAATTATAATTTATGGGTTAGTTTGTTTGACATTTTTCTTTCCTTTTTGTATTCTTTATATTTTATTTTATAAATTTATGGTGGGTAAATTTGTTAGATAGTTGTATGGGATAGGTTTCAATGTTTGATTTGAGATCTGCCTAGCATTGTTTAATTATATTAGACAAATTCTTGTATGAGATCGTCTCATGGATCTCATTCCGTGAGACGGGTCAACCCGACCGGTCAATTGTTGGTCAACGCCGGTCAACACCGTTGACCAGAAGTATTACATACTATTATATGTTAAAAAGTAGTACACAACATACATGAAAGTATTACATTATAAATGTAATACTTTTACTTTTATAAGGTAATATTTTTATGTGTATTATGTGTGACAAAGTTTTGAGAAATTATGTAATACTTTTGTGTGTTTTAGGTATTACTTTTCAATATACTATGTAATACTTTTGTAAAATAGTTATGATTTTGGATTTGGTTAGAGTGCATGAAAATATGTAATACTTTTATGTGTAGTAGGTAGTATTTTTCTATATATCATCTAATACTTTTGTAATATATTATACATTATATGTATATAATACAAAAGTATTATCCGATCTATAGAAAAGTATCACCTAATATACATGAAAGTATTACATTATGAAGTATTAAATGATATATAAAAGTATATTATCTAATACACACAAAAGTATTATTACATTATAAGAACATAACATCATGCAATATTTTTATGTGCAACATGTATTACTTATATGTGTAACATGTAATACTATTGAAATCAATAAGTAATACTTTTATATACATCACAAGTAATACTATTGAAATCAACAAGTAATACTTTTATGTATATCATGTAATACTATGATGTATTAGATGATATATAGAAAAATATTGTCTAATACTCAAATCAAATGTAATACTTTTATGTACAACATGTAATATTATTGAAAAGTAATACTCTCCTAATGTAATACTTTTGTGTGCAACATGTAATACTATTGAAATAAACAAGTAATACTTTTATATATATATATATATCATGTAATACTTTTATATGTAGTACGTAATACTAATTTAAAGTATCACATGATACACATAAAAATATTATGTGAGTAGGATAATAGTATTACATTATGAATGTAATACTTTTATGCATAACATGTAATACTTTTTGGTCAACGACGTGGTCAACGGCGTTGACCGATCGTTGACCGACTGTTGACCGTTGACCGGGTCGGGTTGACCCACCTCACGGAATGGGATCCGTGAGATGGTCTTACACAAGACTCACTCATTATATTATATAAACCAAGAGTCGGACTCGTGTGAGACCGTCTCATGTGCGACGGGTACTCGCGCATAGTCGTGGTTTGGGACACGGTCTACCGTGCTTGAAAACATATACTTATATCTCTAAAAGACATACTTATAGATAAAAATCACATACTTATCTTGCCCTGGAATCAGGATTTCAAATGTATCTTTAACATAACCTGGAGGTATCCTTAACATAATCTAAAGGTATCCTAGCAAATATGAGTGGATTTAAGCGCATCCACTCTGGCGCATGAGAGCGCGTGGACGGATCGACCTGGTTGCACGAATCCCAGATTTGTGCAACCAATGCATAAAAGTTTTTGTGATAGTAAAATGAGCTGGACTCCTATGAGACCGTCTCGTGTGCGATGACACTTGCCCACTGTCGTGTTTTGAGACACGGTCGACCGTGCTCGAAAACACATACTTATAGCTCTAAAATATATACTTATAGATAAAAATCACATACTTATCTCGACCATGTCTGAGACCTGACCATGCACCACAAATTGCTTTTAGTTTTCGCGCGAGGCACAACCCTGAGCAAGGGAAAAAAAAACACATACTTATAGTGAAAAATCACATACTTTTTGTTGAAAAATACATACTTATATACCACAGTCGCGTATGATCGTGTCCTGGAACACGATCGACCATACACGAGCATCGTCACATGTGCGACTGTCGCATATGAGTATTTGTGTAGTAAAATTGGCTTTAAATAGCTCTTTTGATGGTTTTCTATTCAAGAATTATCCATGTTTACGTGACATATCATATATATATATATAGACACACAAATATATCCATGAGCTGTAGATTTATACTTTGTGTAGACACACTATATTGATGTCCATGTATAGATTCATAATTTACAAAATCAAAAAAATTTATGATAATTTACTCAAAAAAAGTCTATAAATATTTAACGAACACCCGACTCAATTTAAATAGAAATGAAAATTGAAAATTGGATGCGCCTCGATCTAAAATATGTAGATGTTTATATATATATATATATATATATATATATATATATGCACACATACATAAAAGGATTGCGATTATCCCGTGTGTCAAGGAACACCATAGCTTCCTACGAAGCAAAACCCCTACCTAAAAATAGGAAAGAACTATAAAAATTTAACGAAAAGATTTGAAAACATTTTCATAATTTTCCGACAATTACATTAAATTCCTCCGCCGTGGTTGCATGGCTGAGTAGCCCCGGTAGCACCCCAAGCAGCCGTCAGAAACCACCCATCTTGCGGTGGTGCAGCTGTCCAGAGCCACCGGCGCCACTCCTCTCCCATGCAAATTAAAAACCACAATTAATTTGGCTTATAATAATCTACTGGTATTTAGTCTTGTAAAATGTCAATGTACGAATCACATTCGTCGGAAGAGATATTCGTTACCACGGCAGTCGGCATCGACAAAGACAAGAACAGCCAATCCGCCGTCAAATGGGCCATCGAAAAATTAAGGTTGAAGGACAACCGAATGATCCTTGTTCATGTTAAAATCGATGCAAGTAGGTATTTGTTTGTAACGTGATGTTTCATCTCATATTTGGTTTTCAAGAATTTCATAATAATTGCTTTTTCTTAACCCGCCCATGTTTTTGTGTGTGTGTGTGTTTTTTTTCTTTTAACTTTTTCATGATGCAAGTAAGTGAAGGGCATTTTAGTCATTTCTACATGAGGAATCGGTAGAAAACTTGTTTTCTAAATTGATAGTTACAAAAGTTATTTGCAGTGTAAAAAGAGGTAGAATGGTACATTTCAACACAAATAAAGCTAAATCCCTCAAAAACCTTTCATTACACACCAAGCATTACATTGAACAAATTCTTGCAATTTTTTGTGGCTAACAAATTCTTGTAATAAATTCCAATTTGGTATACATTATGCAGATGATGGTCCTAGAGAAGGCAGGGAACCTACTTCAGCTGAATTACAACAATTATTCCTTCCTTATCGCGGTTTCTGTGCTCGGAAAGGGGTAAATTACATCTCATATGATACAAATTAATAAACGAACATAGACGAAACTAAAAAACTTATATTCACAATAACTACTTCCTTCAGATTCGAGTAAAGGAGGTGGTTTTGCAAGGCCAAGACGTTGCAAACACACTCTCCGAGTATGTCAATCTCAACAATATCACGACTATAGTCGTTGGCGCCTCAAGTCGAGGTGCCTTAGCAAGGTATCATCTGCTGCATGCATTTCATTGTTAACCTTATATAAAAAGTAAGAACTCATCGTTACAAGAAACTAAACAAGAACTGTTCTTGTTGTTTAGGGCATTTAAATATGCAGATGTACCAACTACATTAGCAAAAATAGCACCAGAATTTTGCAAAGTGTATTCTGTATCAAAGACGAAAACGCTGAAACTGAAAGCATCTTCAAAGGAACCAGAAACACCAAACAGTGCAACCAGTTCTTCATCCAATTCTGGGAAGCAGATTAATGCATTGCCAACTACTGATACGAGATTTCGCCCGTAAGTGTAACAATTACACTTCTCATTTTTTCATCACTGGTAATATTATGTTTTCATAAAGTATTGTCAAGAAACCATGAACATATTCATACTTTTAGTCAGGAAAGCTGGAAAAGTGCTTCCTCGGATCTATCTTATTCAGATGGAGGCAAGAACACTCCACTTTTCAACAACAGCAGAGAGTATCAGCACATTAATCGGCCTTTTGGAAGAGTACCTTTACCTCAAAATTCTGTTAATTCAATTAACAGCAATGAGTCTCCTCAAACCGTTTCTGGAGCTTCCATCAACAGTAGCTTCGAGTCTATGATCTTAGCCGAAAATTACAGCTCATCCAATTTCTCCAGTGCTGGTGACAGTGTAATAGGCCACATGACTCCGCCCAGGCAACCCGTCACCAATGTCGTACAGACTAGGTACAATCTTCAGGTTCGAACCAAGGAGAGCCCAACATATTCCATGTCTGGATCAAGTGACCAGTCTGACATCCGGAGTTTCCCTTCAGATGTCTCCTCTGATATTCTGGACCCTAGCCAGGTTTCTTTCATGTCGAGAAGCTCTACCTCGCCTCAAGCTGCGGTAAGGTTGGAAGCTTTCATGGTTGTCTTGTGATGAATTGGCTCCTTTGGTGACTGTGTGCAATTTTCAGGACCTGGAGGATGAGTTGAGGAGATTAAAACAGGAAATGAAGCAAATCACTATGATGTATAATCTGGCTTTTCAAGAAGCTGAGTCAGCTAGAGATAAGGTATATATGTGTGTGTGTGTGTGTGTGTATCAAGTATCCGTGTATGCTAATGTATTTTCTTGATGACAATGATATTCATGATGTTGTCATAGGCAAAAGACATAATGAGCTGGAAATTAGAGCAGGAGAGTAACCTGGAAGAGGCTAAACATTCTCAAGAGGCTGCAATGGCCATCGTTGAGAGGGAGAAGTTGAAGTGTAAGGCTGCAGTTGAAGTGGCACAGAAGGCACAACGCATAGCAGAATTAGAGTCGGAAAAGAGGAGGATTGCAGAGAGGAAGTTCAAACTGGAGTATCAAGAGAAGCAGAAGGCCATTGATGCATTAGCACATACTGAGGTCCAATACAGAAGATATACCACTGAAGAAATTCAAATGGCAACAAATTACTTCTCAGGTCAAGATAAGATTGGTGAAGGAGGATATGGGCCTGTTTTCAGAGGTACTCTTGATCACACACCTGTCGCCATTAAAGTTCTGAGGCCCGACATGTCACAAGGCGAAAAGCAGTTCCAGAGAGAGGTAAATAGCAATATATGATATCCATTGTTGATTCTTTGAAGTATAATCTTGCAATAACCATATGGTGGAAACACTGCAGGTTGAGGTGCTCAGCCGTATGAGACATCCCAATATGGTTATCCTTCTAGGTGCTTGTCCTGAGTATGGTTGCCTCATATATGAGTACATGGAGAATGGCAGCTTAGAGGACATGTTAAACCGGAAAAATGGCACTCCCACCTTATCTAAACAAACCCGTTTCAGAATAGCTGTAGAAATTGCCACAGCCCTGAATTTTCTTCATCGAACAAGGCCTGAGCCCCTTGTGCATCGCGACCTCAAACCTGCCAATATTCTCTTAGACAGAAACAATGTAAGTAAGATCAGCGATGTGGGACTATCCAGACTGGTTCCGCCATCAGTGGCTGATAGTATTACTCAATACTGCATGACAGCAGCAGCTGGAACGTTTTGCTACATCGATCCAGAGTACCAACAAACTGGAATGTTGGGAACAAAATCAGACATTTATTCTTTAGGCATGGTACTGTTGCAAATCATCACCGCCAAACCAGCAATGGGATTGACACATCATGTTGAAACTGCGATAGAGAATGACGAATTTTTAAACATACTTGATCAAACAGTGCCAGACTGGCCAGTTGAGGAGACTTTAGCCTTTGCAAAACTGGCCTTAAGGTGCTGTGAGCTGAGGAGGAAAGACAGGCCCGATCTTGACACGGAGATTTTGCCTGAACTGCAACGGATTAGAGACAAGGTGTCACGAATCAAACCTGAAAGCAAATTCTAGAAATTATGCATTAGTTCTTCAAAGAAATAACACATAATCAACAGCAATGAAAAAGTTGAAGGGTGGTTTTGCAGTTGTCTATCATTCTCAGACTCCAAATGCATATTTTCTTAGCATTACTAAGTTCACACACATGTTCATTTTCTTTCAGTGATATACCTCTAACATCATCCATAGTTACCTGGCTGGCAGTTCGATTCAGGTCATGAGAAGGACATGCCTACTTGGAATGACACTTTGGCTGCTGCACCGGAAATCCCATGAAATAATATAATTTTAACATTACTGCAAGAAAAAAATTGTAATCCAAACCCAACTAAATTTAAAAAAAAAACAACAAATATATAGGAAAAACATATTATAGATCTTAAATTTTTGGGAGTAATGAACTTTTGGAGAGGAGAGGCAAAATAAACAATCATTCTAGCTCTCATTGTGAACAGTAACATTGATCTTATAAAGCTAAGTAGCGAATTTAAGGTAATAAAATTGATCAGCAACTCCTGATTTTATAATGTCAGGGACGTATACAGAAAATTTCTAAAACGTTTTGGAGCCCATCCTTGGTTTATTCATCCATAACCCTGCAATAGGGTTTCTTCGTTGTCATTGTTAAATACATGAGCTTTAAGAAATGAAGCCTGAAAGATAATCGAACAAAAATATACTAGTACCTTGAGCTCATCTTCTGTACCAATAGCAATTAGGACTGAACTTTTTAAATTGCAAAACTGCAGTGAGGAATCTAGGAGACATCCTTATTGAAAATTGCACGTATCCAACGCCTAACAATATGCAAAATATTAGACAATACCAGGAAAGTCGTCAACAGAAAGAAGTATAAACAACAAATAAGGTATTTGAATAGCACCAAGACCATATACAGAATTTCATTGTAAATCCTTAAACCAAAATTCTTCAAGGATCTGCCTAAGACATTCATTTTTAATCAAGAATCTGGGGCAACTGACTTTTATTCTTTCACGTATAATTTTTATTCCCTTTCCTCAATCCACTAACATCCCTTTTTATATATAAGTTTTTTTTTTTTTTAATAAATACTACGAAAGGTTAGTTCTTACATCAGTAAATTGCATCTTCAAGCAATGTACAAAAAAAAACTTCTAACTGTCAAAACAAGCTTTTTTATAATACCGTTGAAATGTCATATTACGAGAGCGATTCTCTACTTGTCTGCAATATGTAGTCATATCCACAATGGAAAAACCAGCTTCGACGAACAAATTTGTTAAAAAATCTTCAGAGAAATAATATGAGCACTGCGAATTAACTAACAATAATCAGAATCTGATTACAATTAAAGTAAGTCAACCAAATAAATTTGAAAGCTAAACTCTTGCATATGCTTACAGTGCCGTCGCCTCTGAAATAAAAGTTATTGCTGATAATCTGATTTCTGATCTCCAGATTCATCTGAAAACATTAGCTACTCACTTTTATGAAGAAAAGATGGAAGGAGATGTATGACACACCATTGTTTGTAATGCTCAAGATACTAAACACAAGTAACTATTTGTAATCCGTAACATGATTTTTGTAATTAAGAAAATGTGTGTTATTGACTTAATAATTTGTGAACCTGCCCCAAGATAAAAAATTTACATTAATCATTTGTCTCAGTTATTGCATGCATTATTGACCATGAAGTTATAAAGTGAAGTGTATCTAACACTGCAAATTAGTTTTTATGAAAGAAACAGCATGATTAGCCACAAATTAAACCTTAATGGTTGGTATGAGCAGGATGTGAATCTGGAGAAAAGTAATATGTCTACGTGTTATGTCTCAGAAACCAAGACAATTCCAATAGTAGATCTTGACTAACAAGGAGGAACTTACTTGTGCAGAATCTCCAACGGCATAATCTCTGACTAGAATCAGACCATTTGGCTGTAACATGACATGAGACACACCGTTAACATTGCATTGCAATATAAAAGTGAAAACAGAAAAACACCCAGCCAAATGGATAGGATAAAGCAAGTTCTCAAGTAAACAACCTTTAGTATTTTCTTTAGGTTTTGCAGCACAAATGGCATCTTATTTGGAGAAACTGCAGATAACATGAAAATCTGCATGAAAGTAATAAGTAAGGGAGCCCATAAAAGCTACTCTGAAATCATTTCAAACAATATACATGCAATTGATTTTTTGCAACAGGCATTTCACTGACCAATGTAACAAAATCAACGGACGATGGCAAAATCTTGTCGCTGAGCTCTTCACTCGTGACATCACAAATGAACACATTTATCCGATTCTCATCAAAATTTGAGTGCGCCTTCATTCATTGGGACACAAATAGTTATGTATACAGATACTACGGCAGGGCTACCGACTGTTTAGTATAAGAAACTACATCACACATATCAAAAGCCACACACAATTTATATTTGAAATCCAGACTACACATGCAATAAACCTATGAATCCCCTAAAGCAATAAAGAAGGTGAACAAACCTTAACAAGAGTTAAAGCCTCAGTTGAAAAATCGCAAGCATGAACAAAAAGTTTAGGATATGCAGCAATGAGAGGAAATATAGTATTCCCAGCTCCAAAACCAACCTGTCATACATATGTAAACAACTCAATAACATAGTCGCAACATTAAGTTCATAGCTTCAATCATATACCAATTCACCATTACTCATTCAGCCATATTGTATATCCTCAAAGAAAGCAATTTTAGATCCTATGTCTCAATTTTCCTTGTTCCACCCATGTAACACTATTAAAACTATGTGATTCTGATAGTTAACTCAATTTGTTAATTGAAACTACTACCAAAACTACATTCTTTTGATAGTGGCACTGAGGTCACGAAGAGGATTCATCTGAAAGTAAAGAGCCTTGATGCAAATTATTAATTTACTGGAGACTTCCTTAAAATATCACCCCACAAGTGCAGTAACCATTGATGCCATTTTCTTGTAATTGCAATAATTCCAAAAAAATTTTATTTTTTTTACCTCTAAAAGCACTTTCCCTTTATCATCATCATCAGAGAAATAAGTGCCCCAATCTTTCCCCAAATAATGCCTGTCCTTGAAAAACTGCAGCAATAAATAAATTCAAAATACAATGCTGAAGTCCAAATAGGGCTCACAATTAACCATAAAATTAACAGAAAACTTATGAAACCTTGTTTTGGTGACGCTTGTAAAACTTGTCCCAATGCTTCATCGATTTTCTGCTGAAGTAGTGCTCATTATCGTCAAAAACACGTTTTGTGCAGCTTAATGGCTTGAATCCAGTGCTGGGCGGAAGAGGAAGCATCAGCCGATCAATTGCCAAAGGCGAACGCATAACCGGTGGCGCTGCGACGGCGGCCATCATGCTCGGCGGCTGCGTAGCGAGCTTCAGTACGGCGGTTTCATTGTAATGATTGGATACTAGCTGAGAATCTGAGACAGTTTATCCAAAACAATTTAATTGAACTTATTATTTATTTGATCAGAATTTTACAAAAAAAAAAAGTGGAAAATAAAATAAAAAAAGTGAATTTGTCAGCAATGGCCCCTGAAGCAAGTAATAAGTTTGACTGATACGATGTCGTTTGGCTTGTTTACATGGGGCACAGCGAAAATCCAGCATCTTCGAACCGGACCGGTCCAGTTTTAATAGCCCTTCTCTGAAGTCACCGTTGCGAATTTAACCTAGAATCTCTCTCTCTCTCTCCTTCTCTCTCTCTCTCCGTCTCTCCTTCGCCCATGGCTTACCCATCTCAGGCTCCGAATCAGAGCAATACCAGCGATGAAACCAGCTCAAATCGCCGACTCTACAACCCCTACCAAGATTTACACCTCCCCACGCAAACCCTGTACAATCTTCCCAGCACCCCCGAATTCCTCTTCCAGGAGGAAGCCCTAGCGCAGCGCCGCTCATGGGGGGAGAATCTCACCTATTACACCGGAATCGGCTACCTCGTCGGAGCCACTGGAGGCGCCGCCAAGGGTTTCGGTTCCGCCGTCAAGGCTATTGAGCCGACTGACACGCTTAAGCTGAAAATCAATCGGATCCTCAACGGGTCGGGTCACTCGGGTAGGCAGATCGGCAACCGGTGCGGCGTGATAGGGTTGATGTACGCCGGACTTGAGAGTGGTATGGTGGCGGTTAGAGATACGGATGACGTCATCAACAGCGTGGTGGCGGGGCTGGGCACAGGAGTGCTTTACAAGGCGGCGTCGGGGCCGAGGTCTGCCGCCGTGGCGGGGGCGATCGGAGGTGTGCTCGTGGGGCTTGCTGTCACCGGGAAACAAGCTTTGAAACGCTATGTCCCGATTTGAGTGGTTACTTTTTTGTTCTTTTTTCTCAATTTGGGATCTCATTTTACATTTGCTTTGTCTTCTGGTCATGTCTTGATCAATTAATTGATGGTTTACTTTTATGAAAGGCTCGTTTTTGATGATTATTTAGCCACTGTGGAGGTGAAATATAAGCTTGTAGTACGAAAAATCATGTTCAACCTTTTCAATCAGTAGTATATAAATCTAGTTGTTGAATTATGAATTATCAGCATTCATCCCATTGGATGTAATCTATGTATGTAGTTTGTAGGAAGAACCGTAGGTTCCTGAATAAAGCCCCAGGAAACATTGGCTTCTGCAACATTAATATTCATTTGAGGTTAAAATTTTCTACTTTTTCACGTTATGTTCCTTTGAATGTTTTGAGAAGTATCTTTGTATGTTGGCAGTTTGTTTCTGATTAAGCTGTTCTATCGGTTACTTCATTTTAGTGACATGGGTTACGTCCTTTCTTTTACTGTCATTACTCTCTATCATGTGGCTTTCTATAGTTAGTTGCCATTGCTGATAAAGAAAATTCTTTGAATTATACTTTCTTTTTCTTGCCTGTTTTCTTTGTTCGTTTGTTTGAGGACCTGATTATTTCGAAAATGTAACTTGTGTGGTAGATAGTTATGGTCATGCGATATTTTAGTTAGGTTGTGTTGTTCCTTGGGGGACAGTATGATGTGGTGATCGATGAACTTGATGGTTGAAGAAGAAGCATCTATGTACGTGGGTAGTTTTCTTTCTAAATGTATAAGCTGGATTCCTGGTGTTACTTTGCTTCATTTGGGGCCATCAATTTTGGGTCTTTGTACTGTCATTTTTCTCTATTGATTGTCGGCTATCAAGAGCTAGTTGCCTTCCCTAATAATATGCCTTGAGCAAATATTACAATCTCTTCTTTGTGTGTGCACGTGATTATCTCAACACTCGACAGTGAAACTGGTGTGGGTAAACTGGTTGTGATTGTTCAGTAATTGATTTTTGGTTGGGTGGTTTGTCAAAGGTTGGTATTTAGATTTTGTGATGGTCATCTCAGATCTATCCATCCTGTTCATGTGAAAGACGTGTTCTTTTTCATTTGTTTGTAATTATGGGAATGATGCTCCAAGAGAAAGGGATTAAGTAATCCTGTTTTGATTGTATTTGTTGCAGTTGATAATCGGTTGCTATAGGTTACTGATAATCATGCCATGCTGTATTGTCCCACATCACATACAGTTTCTTGCTTGCCCTGTTGTTTTACTGATTCAGTCGAGGGGCTTTCCACCTTTACTTAGTGCTCGTAATTCTTGCAGCTTAGTATCTCATAAGACACTATGTTATGCACTTCATACTCAGCCTCTTTGACACTTCAATCCTCTTGATACAAGTTGTAAACATGGACTTGAACCAGCCATTACAATCTATTAAGGTGTTTCTTCTGCCAAGTATTTAATGCACTTGAACCCAACATTACGATCTTGTGATTCATGTTTTTTCTGAGGACTAGATGTTTTTTTTTTCCTCCCAATTTTTGGTACAGTAATTGGCTATGGAAGTATATCGTCTGGACTTCTGGCAACTCTTTTGTTCCGTGTGGTTATGTTGTGATACAATTGTTGTTGGCAAACTGTCAGATGCTTTGTATCTGTAGTGATTTGATTCTAAATCGAACTTTTGAAGCTTCATCATTAGTGAAAGGGTTTGAATCTGATTAAAAACGTAGTAGAATTATCAGATTTTGAGAGTAGATGATCAAACCATTCAAGGTAGCATATATATGGTTGACTAAAAGTATGTTTTCTTTCATACATCATAAATTATACAGAGAAGAATCCACCATTTTTGCTATATAACTGCGTGCAAAAAGGTGGATACAATTTTAACTATGAAAACAGAATAAGAATCAGAAATAAAGGAGTGATTTTGGCTCAAGAAATGGAGAGCAAATAGAGTCATTTTATTTTCTTTACAGACAGTTAACGAGGTAAGAGAGAAATCCTAGGCAAGTGAATCATCTCATGCACTGCAAGTTGTTACACTCCATACGAGCAAAATTTTGTGCACAATAAGTCACCTCATTATTCAAAAAAATGTGTAACCTCACAAAATAGAATTCTCTTCGGGAAAAAGAAAACGAGATTGGCATAAATCAGGTCTAGACAACACAAAGCCTCGAAAGAATTGAGTCTGTTGATGTCATTGGGGATCAAAGCAGAACGGTTTCAGAGTTGGAAATTTAATAAACTACTTTAAAGCAGCATTGTCTGTGGATTCTCGATGTAGCCTTTGAAGGCCTTCAGCCATTCTGCTCCGATGGCACCTAAACACACAGTATCCACGTCATTAGGAAAGTTGGAACCTCAAAGTACTGTAGTAATGATGATTTCAAAATTGATGTATTACGTCTGATCAGGAATGTGAAAGGTAACTTACCATCAATGACCCTATGATCACAGCTTAGTGTTGCAGACATGAATGATGCAAATTTATACTGGTCGGGGCCAGCACCGGGTACCACCCTTTTCTCAGCTGCTCATGCAGGCAGAAAAAAACAAATCAGCATTACAAAAATGAAAGGGTAAAGAAAAACATACTTGGGGTTCTAACTTCGAATTTCTATATGGTCCGTATACTTTCATTTAGAATTTGGAGTGATAATAGGTGGGGACTGTGGTTTCATTTGTAATAACTGCGTCGTACATTCCATTCTGTTTGATATGGTCCTTTGCACTTCAATTTTTGTATATATTGTGTCACAATTTGAGGTGTACAGGGGCCCAAATACACATTATTCCAAAATAAAAACTGCAAGAGAAATCCAACTAACCAGAGCCAATTGCAAGAATGCCCGCCTGTGGTGGATTGATGATGGCACAAAACTGCTTGATGCCAAAAGGACCCCCTAAGTTCGATACTGTGAAAGTACCACCCTGAAGAGAATATAACAATGATGAATACAATAGAATAATTGGTCTTTCGAGAAAACTTATAATGAAGTTACTATTTCACCTCATAATCTTCCGGTTTCAAGCTGTTTTCTCTTGCTTTCTGAGCCAAATGCTTAACTTCTTCAGAAATTTTTGATAAACCTTTCTTGTCTGCGTCCTACAAGTTTTAGCATAAAGAATTCTGATACGCATAATTATCAGATTATCACTCTTGAGTTGAAAGAGGGAATATAATATGACATACCCTAATTACGGGCACGTAGAGTCCATTATCTGTTTGCACAGCAACATTAATATTCACATTGTGATATCTGTGTAGGAAACAGAAACATGTTATAATTAAGAGGAGTGTGCTAACTGAACTAAAACTTGCTTTGTCAAGCATGCTTACTGGCGAATATAATCGTTGGTCCATGAACTATTACACTGGGGAACCTTTTTAAGAGCCAACGCAGCAGCCTGCAGTTCAAAAGCTATCAAGTTGAATGAACTGAGAAAATCTATTTGAACACATATAATGACTAAGATCCATAAAAGAAGTCAATCCTCCTAGGGATCCTTGACGTTTCCAAGAAAATCAAAACAAGTTAGCGAACTATTAAAAGAATCCTATAACTTTAAAAAGGAATGTGCTGTAAGATATGAAGAAAGTAGGAAAAAAGAAAAAAACGAAAAAGAGAGCCAATAAGCATGAATATATATTTTAATGGAGGAGGTCATAAACAGTGAGAGAAGTATTATTTCTTGCCAAAGGCCTATCATACCTTAATCACAAGATCATTAACAGATATTCTTTTCCCACCTGAAGCTTCTAGCAATGAATTCAGCTGGCTACGCACTCTGCAGAAAGAGTAGAGATTGAGGTCAATAAGAAGATAACTTTGACAGTACCATTCTCATTTGCACAAGACTGCACACTCACTCCATAAGGTTGTCAACACATGTATCTACAGTTAGGTAATAGTGAGGGATGGTTTGCTTTGATTGCAACAATCGTGATGCCGTCACCTGCCACAGATGATTGATATATGTTAGCTAATATGAACAAATCTTTATCACAATGGAGACGCTAGAGTAGATCTGATTAAATTTGTCTTGATCATCTACACTATATGCAACCCAGTGCCACAACTTCCCAACACCATGTACTTGGTAGAAAAGCATAGTTTTGAAAAATACAATCCCCACTTCTCTGGTTGAAGTAAGGCATGATAAGGTTTACTGGAATCATACACCATGTCACCAGGTGTTTCATAAATCAAGGATGAGTGTATCAGCTAGATGAGGATGAATGAAGGCAAACTACCACTGCAAATATGGGGAATGTGATAGCAATTCTGAATAATATACCTTTCTGATTTGGGTATGTGGGATGTCAGAGTAATCTAGATGAGCAGAGGTTGTGGTGTCAACCTTAGGAGCTTGTGAAGCTTTTTTACCACCCGAAGCTACAGGAAAGAGAATGTAAAAAGGTTAATTGGATAATTCAAGAATCAACTGGATTCTCAAATCCTATAAACTCTAGAAAACAAGCAGATGTTATTAAATGAAGAAAGAAAGCATTAAGACATGAAGAACTATATATTGACACAGGGAATCAGAGAACTACCAAGATAGTCTTCAATATCAGCCTTGACAATGCGCCCATCAGGACCAGTTCCTTTGATATTTGAAAGAGATACCTACATTAATGCAGTGTAAGGGTTTGCATTATACATATCACTTCAAGATACATGCAATACGAGAATAAAATCCTATTTTACATGGTAGAACAGCAGAGTAGCTTTATAGATAAAGCATTTAATTTACATTATTATCTTCTGCAAGTTTCCTGGCAAGAGGACTTGCAAAAATCCGATCTCCAGCTGAAGATGGTGCACTAGGCTTGGATGCTTTTAGCTCTGCTGAAGTAACAGACGCTTCTTTAACTTCTTGCTTTGGTGGAGTTGGCGGAGAAGGTTCTTTGGGTGCAGGTTCTGGTGCAGCACCTGAAGTTGGAGTATAGTCCTTAAATTTCGCAATGTCTTCCTCTTCTTCGACAGTTACGGCAATTATCTAGTCAAATAATACTTCGGTCAGTCACCAGAAGTAATTAGGTGGTACTTCTACAGTTCAAACATCAGTTCTTTGCATCCAATACTGAAATTTATAGGCAAAAGTATAGCTTCCATTTATATATAGATGCACAACTACGGCCAATTATATTTAGTTGCTTTTAATGCTGATACCAGTTAACATATCTGATTCATTTGTCAATGCTAGCCAACCATTTTTCATTTTTGTTCATTTGCTCTAACAACAAAGACGAAAACTTATGAAAATTCACTAAACCATGCCAGCAGCCAAGAGAACAAATTTCAGCATTGGATATGAATTCATCTACAAAAGAAAAAAAAAAATCCAGTTTGAACCAGCTGAAATCTGATTATTCATTATCCAAATTAATAATAGCAAGCAACATAGAAAGATAATCAAATGAAATAAGAACCAACACGGCCAACACCATAATGAGATAGCATTAAGCACATACACAAAGTTGAAGACACCATAAGCACAATCAATCATAAAACTCCCAATCAAGTAAATAGCTTGATTTTTGTTATCTCTAACTATTTGTGTCAACAAAGATCACCACAAAAGTTGCAAGTTTAAGTCATACAGTCAATACCAGAAAAATACCTCACCAACTTGAATCCCACTTGCTCCATCTCCCTGCAGAATTTTTGCTAGATATCCTTCCTCCATGCATTCCATTTCAACCGTCGCCTTGTCCTTAAGAAATCAAGTAAGCGAAAATGGAAATCAGATACAAGAGAATATGGTACCACATTCAGTCAGGAGAAGAGTACAACGAGAATCTAAAGGACCCACAGTTTCCACTTCACAAAGTACTTCTCCTGTAGAAATTTTATCACCCTCTTTCTTTAACCACCTTACAATATTACCCTACATTGCACCAAAAGCAAGATCCCTTAGTTATGATATTTGCAGAAATAGAATAAGGACATGGTTCAAGAACTTCCGAAAAACGCATACCTCCGTCATTGTAGGTGACAGAGAAGGCATTCCAATCTCTTGGTGTGGTGGAAGCCCTAAAAGATAGAAAAATGTTTAGCTGTAGATTGATATCCATCAAGTAAAGTCACAGAGAAAGAGGAACACAATATCATCCTACATCCTGGAAAAAACCGTTTAAGTGAGCACATTTTTACTTATTCAGTCACTAATAACTTTTTGCTGCATGACCAACTGAACTGGATGAACTTTGATCTTCACTATGGCAAATGCAACTAAAGATATGGTGAATTAATATTCTGACTCCTAATCTTCCCTCTCACAGTAAACAACTTAAGACATCCCTTAAAGTATAAAGCTAAGACTTATAAGAATTTCACCGACCCAGTTCCAATAGAAACTAACCTGAATCTGATGAAAAATATCTGACCAAGTTTCGTGGTTGGCTGGAAACATGTAGTTAAACAAACCAGTCAGAAAAAAAATATTTTTTCACAAAATGGTAAATGGTTGAACATGAAAGAATGAGAGAACCTGTTGTATTGCATGCCTATTGCTGACGCATGAAGCCTTCTTGTGGTCCACAAAGCATTTGCCTTGCTCATTCTTGCAGCTGACATCTTCATTACATAATTCACTACTTAGAGATCTCGATTTTCACAACGAAAATACTAATTAAATACTCATTATACACTAGAAAAGAGGAAAACAAAAAATACAGTGGATCCAATTACCATGACTCCATTCACTATTCTGTCACAGGGACTGCAAGTGCCACTACTGGAGAACCTTGGACTGTCGTTCTTGTCTGCAGGTCCAGTACCAAGAGGCCTGTGCCTTGAAATAACTGTACCAGGATAGACACTGTGTTGAATATGCAAAGTCCAAAGGCAATATGCAAGCATACATACTAACACAAATAAACATATAGTCACATATAACCCCATGCGATTGAAATTATGGGAATTTATATGTAATGAGATTAGAAAAAAGTTCATTTACATATCAAAGCACTAACAAAATAAAAATTGTTGTTTGTTATCCACTAAATTCTATATGACAAATCTGACTGACCAACCACTATCCAATGCTCTTCTTAGGAAAATCAATTCCTAAAATTAAGTGAACTTCATAAAGATTGATCAAATATTACATCACTGCCCATAAAGAAAAATCATAACTTACCATCAATTTTATCAATCGATGACCCAGCATCATTCAAAAACCAGCGTGTTGAGAGTGCACGATCTTGTAAAACATTGTTGCTTCGTCGAAGCTGTAAGAAAAAAAGCAAGGCTATGTCATTCAAAAAAACAAAGTAAACTCCAGCATTAGACATAAATAATGAAATGCCAATAGTTTTTCCTTGGTTTTTCATAAGTAATTGAAGAAAAAACTTGTTCTTCAAAAAAGCAGCTAACAAGGAAATAATTCATCATAACTCCATAGTCGGACCCATCCCACAACTAGCACAATTCTCTGAAAGTTACACTGCAACAAACCACACTCAGTGGCTCAAGCTACTAGCATTTCATTAAAGCTAAAACGACACCACAACAAGTCAAGCCCAATGATAAAATTCTATACAACCCATCCCAAAAACACAATCTACAAACCAGATTACGCGGAGAATTCTAAACAAAGTATAGCACAGATTCAGCTAGCAACGTAAGATCCCAAATAAATAGCCAATCATTTCAGATTAAGCTCACTATTCCACATAAAAAAAACACATGCAATTACCGACTTAAATCGAAACGATTCGATCACACAAACATAACCCAGAATACCAAATGGAATAAAAAACCAGATGCAGCCATTAATCAACCTAAAAGTGATAAATAGCATGGAAAAAGGAACACCTTTTTAGCGTGATGCAAGAATCGAGCCGAATACATCATGGCGAAATCCCTTGTTCTTCAACAAATTAAGATCAAATCGCTGGGCGATGGCAATTTGGGGTTGGCTTTTGAACAGTCGAAAAGGGCACGCGGGGTGTGGTGGGTGGGGGGCTGAGGGGTGGGTGGGTACGGGGTGCGCTGCAGATACTTGTGTTAAAAATATGTAAATATAAATATTTTACAAAAATCAGCATAAATAATTATCTAACGAAAAGAAGAAAAAAAATCTTCTTCAATTTTTTTTTTTTGTAAAAAGTAAAAAAAAAAAAAAAAAGGTAGATTCGTTGTATAATCAAATTAAGTCCTTTTAAGATTCTTCATAATATTTTTCTAATAAGTAGTGATTATTAATTACGAATTTAAATTGTGAATTTGAAGAATACTTTTTTTAAATAGTAAAGATGACATTTCCATAAATGAAGAATGATAAGAAAACTAAGATAAGGACAAATTTGGAAGATTTTTTTTTTTTTTTTTTTTTGGTTATGGAAATACGACGAATACAACAAATAAATTGAAGCAATTTTTATTTTATAAAATGATGGTTATTCTTCATTTTCTAATGTCCTTCATGGGAAGTCAATGCTCATTTGGTTTAACTTTTTATGGACATCTAATTTATACGGATTTCATTTAGAATATGGTATGATTACTTTTTTAATGAAAGTTTAAATCTATTAATATAAAAAAAACTAAATATTGTCCCACAAAGTCTTGCTTCTACCTACCTTTTATTATATATACAAAAGGTGAATATATACTTCAAACGTTTATGTTAAAGGTACAAACATGTATTATTACTTGAAAAAATATATTTTTGTATAATTCGTATTCTAAATATTGGATTTTCTTGACATTGATTTTCTTGAAATAAGGTACAATCATTTATTCCAAAAGTTAACACTGATTTTCTTGCGAGGGGTTAAAAATTTGCTGCATTTGGTTTTATTTTTGTTGGATTCGAAAAATTAAATACTGAAAACAGCAAATTTTATGATTACAAGTGAATATAGTACCCATTTCAAGACAATACAAGATGAATATGGTAGCCAGAAAAATCAAGAATCAAAATACAAAATTCATGCTAAAGAGAGTCAGACATTATGAAATGAGGGTTTTTCGATGAACAGAGAAAAGCTCACTCATACAAAAATGGCAGAGTTGAATCGTGGTCTCGATCTATAATAGCACAAGGCCGAGTTCCGACGATTTCAAAACGTGCTTTAGCCGATAGTTGTAGAGATAGTAGTGCAGCTTCCCGTCTCCGGGGCCGAATTTCAGCTCCTTCAAGAAAGTCTCGTTTTCCATGACATCCAACGCGTTGAAGACATCGAAGTCCTTCTTCTTCGCGACAATGAGAGCATCGTTCATCAGTTGAAGCAACGGAGTCTTTGTTGACACGTTGTAATATGAATAAGCAGCCTTCAGAATTGAGTGGTTGGGGCTGCCCAGTATGGAAGAGGGAAGAGTGTAAAAACTGCAGAAATCGGTGATCTCATGACTTTCGGGGCTTTCAACCAAGTAGCTATCCACGACATCTTCCTTTGGAAGCAGCCAGTGCTCGACATCATTCTCATCAAAATCGAGGGCGACTACGAATTGCTTCAAGTAATTCCTAAGCAAACGAGAGACCGCTGGCACGTCGTGAGGCTCCATCTTTCTGAACCCTGGAGTTGCTGTCTGGTCTGGTAACTTGTAGAGCTTTATCGTTCGGCTCATTGTCATCCTCGCACCGAGTCTTGAGAATCCAACGTCGATAAGCTTCTTTGGATTCAAAGATCTGTGCCAGTACTGACAAGTTGTTATTGGTGTAGGAAGTACAACCCCAGCAGTATAAGCTGCTTGCCAGATATTCTCCATATGAACCCTTCGTGTGACCTCTTTGATCATAACGGGGGCAAGTCTTTTTGATCGAAGCTTCTTGTGAACACACAGGAAATTTACCTCTGCCATCAATACGACAG
Organism: Scutellaria baicalensis; assembly: GCA_005771605.1. Taxonomy (NCBI): domain Eukaryota; kingdom Viridiplantae; phylum Streptophyta; class Magnoliopsida; order Lamiales; family Lamiaceae; genus Scutellaria; species Scutellaria baicalensis. The sequence continues at coordinate 77,229,255 of CM016721.1, forward strand.
AATCACGGACACGGATTCTTGCAGGGATCCCAGTAATGAAGGCAACCAGTTTTTTTGAAGTCTTGACCCTCACCCCAATATGCCAGCTTGGGAAATAGCCAGGAGGACGAAGCGCCCATCGAAGAAACTCTTTTGAGTAGTTGAATCTGAACATGTTCTCATCATCCTCTACATAATTATTGGTCAATAAAGTATACACCTCAGAACACACCTCCTCAGAACCCATATCACATGTAACCCATTCATAGGGAGCTGGAAGATTATACGGCTCCTGTTTGACTTCAGAGAGCGGTGTTGGTGGTTTGATTGGGCCTTCAGGCAGGCTCGTATCTCCAAGATCCTTGAACTGGCCAACTGGCTGGGTTTCCCAAAACTTATGCCTCTTTGAAAGCGAGAGCGACTCTTGGACCTTCCTTGCCAATGCATCGATCGATATTTCACTATCGTTTTGAAGAGGTACATTATCATCACCAGTGGATATGTTTTCATTCGTTGCATCATTTTCCGCCATTCTCAGAGCACCTGGTCTGACATAAATAACACCCCAGCAAAGATATCATGTTTCTAACTAGAGTAGTAAAAGAAAGTTTAACCATAACTGAGCATCTGATAGATACCAATAAAATTCTCACAACCATCTACACATTTCAGCAATATACTCGGAGAACACGCCTCACAAACACAAAAACCATAACTATCTCACTATATTAAACCACACACTATCACTTTAACTTCCATGTATATGCAACTATTCAACAAAAAAAAAACATCGCAAACCGATGTTCAGCCAATTATAAGAACCAACATACTTGTTCACTCGATTAATAGAATGCAAATAACTAGAAATAGATAGATATCAGTTTCCACGTTAGCTCAAGAATGCATGATTGCTACATAGTATACAAATTACATTACATTAACATCGGATGTCAGGATTATAGCACCCTACTTCAATTAATCCCACAAGAAGCCCCTTTTCAGCTAAATTTCACATATTCAAACCAAGCCCAGATCAACATTAAACCAAAATGCCCACATTCCCGACTTTTTGGCTTGAATAAGCTGAAACCAAGCACTTGCCAATCGTTCAACACAAAAATTTCGTATTTTAAGATCTGAAACAGCAGAAATCATACCAACCTCAATCACATAATGAATCAAAACATGGAATTTCGAAAGTTTGTTACCTTAACCCGATTCGCGAGCTTCGGAACAGCAATTAGCGGAGATCTGCGTAGTTTAAATTTGAGAATCTCTTGCAGAGATTTCAAGAGAGATGAAATAGAATCAGATAGCTTGAAATTGTTGGTGGAATCAATGAAAAAGGAGGCAAGGAATATTAAATGGGAATTCGAGTTAAAAGTGAAATAGGTTTGATGGTGGGACAAAAGATTGAAGCTTTTTTCATCAACCCTAATTTTGCATGGGCGTTTTGGACATTTCGCAGCCTTTTTTTTTTTTTTTTTGACGTTTTGAAGATAATTTGACCAAAAAAAATATAGAAATAAAAAATATTGGGGAAGAAAAATGTTAATTTAAACAACCATTTTGTTTGTAATTGTTTAGGCTTTGTTAGGATTGGGACTTCCTCATCCGAATTCAATTTTCATGTTTATTATAGGAGTAACACTTGTGTGTCGGGACACGGTGTCCTAAATTAATCATCATATAGTGTTAAATATGTACTCTATATGTATGATGTATATACTCTTCAAGTATTACATGTATACTCTTAATATATACAATACTTGTAGAGTATATTTATAACATCAAAAAAATATAATGTGCCTCAGGGGTATATAAGTTTTTGTCTATTATGAGATTTAAAAATCCCGTAAATCTACCCTAGTTTTTCTATCTTTTACGATTATTAAAACATTAGTTATCTTTTCAAAATAAAATTGCAACAAGTCCACTTTTAATAAAATTCTCAATGTATTATGACATATAAACTCTAATTCTATCCATCTATAAAATCTTAAAATAAATAAAAAATTATTAAAGTTCAGCTTTTTAAAATCAAATTAAATTAATCTTAGCTCAAACAAATCCAAAAGTTCGAAATCTGATCACAATTTACATTTTATAAAGATGAGATATTTTAAAGTATCATTATGTTTATTTAAAATTCTTGATTTTTAATTTTGCAATGTATTTTAGTGAGGATATATTATTTTTCCAAAAATAGTTATCTATATATTTATTTATGTAGAATTGTATTATAGTAAGGTTAGGATTGGTAGTTGCCCTAGCTAGCCGCAATTGCAGTATAAAAGAGGAGAAACCTTAAAGCAGCCCCTGTTTTTTGCAAACATAAAAGCGATTCTTTTCACTTCTCTACTTCTCCAACTCCGCGGCGCAGATCCGAGGAGTTTTTCTGCACTCTCATCAATCTTTTCTTCTTGATTCACATCTAAGGTTTGATTACTTTTCGCCCTTTTTGTTTCTCCCTTCCTTTTCCTCTTCTTTTTTCTGTTTTTTTTGAAGGTGGGTTCTGTTGTTTTTGGTTTTGAATGTTTTTTTGCGTTTGATCTGTTGTTGTATGTATTGTGTTGCTGTGAAAGCCTCGTTCTTGGTGGCTATTTGTATGTGTATTATTTTTGCTTTTTTGGCGTGCATTGGGATCTCAAGATTAGGAGGGTGTTTCGTTGTCGATTTAAATCTTTAGTGTTTGTGGGGTTTTTCGATAATGGGATTTGTTTTGGAAGTTGGTTGGTTGATTTATTGAACTGTTTTAAGTTGGTTGGATGAGATCTGAAAGTCTTCTTCTTTGTGGTTATTGTTTGGTAATATGTTTCTTTTTGGAACAATAAAGATGTTTTTTGAGACTCTAAGGTTTATTCGGACTTTTTTTTTGTTTGATAGTTTATGTCTTTGTAAATCACGGGGACGAGGATAATGTGGCGCTATCATTAGATGTCGATTTGTTGTCTGTTTTTGACAGCACCTTACCTTGCCATCCCCGAACATTAGAACATAAGTTTAATGCTTGTTATCCATATTGAATGGCTTGCGAGTTTGGCTCTTCTGTGACATTTTTAATCTTAAGAAGTTGGGAGCTTGTGGCCTTTCCTTTTGTCCGTTGCCTGAATTTGTAATCCCAAATTAAGTTCTTTTGATGGTTGGACTAAGATACTATATCATTCTTTTCTGTGCATTGCTTGGTAAGTTTCATTTTTAGAGGAAAACGATGATTTTTTTGATGCAAGGTTTATTGGCACCTTTTTTGTTTGACAATTTGTCTCTGTAAATCTTGGGGACGAGGACAATCTGGTGCTATTATTCAATGGAAATTGAGTCTTTGTATTTGATAGCACCTTACCTCACCTTTCTCCGAACATGAGTACATAAGTTTAATGCTTGTCTTCCATATTGAATGGCTTGCAAGTTTGGCTCTTCTGTGACATTTTTTCATCTAAAAAAAAAATTTGGGAGCTTGTTCCCTTCCATCTGTCTTTCCTTGAATTTGTTAATTTATTTGCTCACTTAGTTTGTTAGGGAGAGTTGGACTGAAATACACAAGTATTCTTCTCTGTGCAAATTGCTTGGTAGTATGTTTGAATTTGGAAAAAAAAAGTTAAAAGTTTGGTTACTCAAGGTTACTAGTCGCATGAGAGTCTTTGATATTCTTTCTCTGTAAATCTTGGGGATGAGCATAATGTTGTGCTATTATTTATAGACAATTTTGTCTTTGTTCTTGATGGCGCATGGTTCAACCCCAAACATGGGAACAGGAGTTTAATGCTTGTACTCCACGATGAATGGATTGCAAGTTTGGCTCTTCTGTGACATCTTTTATGTATATTGTTTAAAATAGTGTGGGGTTCTTCCTACCATTGTCTAAACTTTTAAATTTGTTCAATTAAGGACTCCATTTCTTATTTATCTAGTATGCTAACTTTGTCTCAACCAAACTTCAGTTATGGCAGGTTTGGCACCAGAAGGATCACAGTTCGATGCACGTCAGTTCGATGCAAAGATGAATGAATTGTAAGTTTACCTTGTAAAGATGGTGTTAATACAACCTTTTTAGTGAATAATATATTAGTTCCAATGGTTTATTTGTTTTATTTTCTGGTGCAGGCTCCAAGTTGAGGGGCAAGAATTCTTCACTTCTTATGATGAGGTTTATGATAGTTTTGATGCTATGGGTCTTCAAGAAAACCTCCTTAGGGGCATTTATGCATATGGTATGTTTCCATTAGCTTTGATTCCATTTACTCTAACCATTGTTCTAAAACTCATACTTCAATTGGTGGTGGAGTTGTATAAATAAACTCAGTTCTTTTTCAATTGTTTGTCATAGTTCTAGTACTAGGAATTCAAGTAATAATCTTTTAACACTCCGTTTCCTTTTCTCCCTACTAAAGGTTTTGAGAAGCCTTCTGCCATCCAGCAAAGGGGCATTGTTCCATTCTGCAAGGGACTCGATGTTATTCAGCAGGCACAGTCTGGAACTGGGAAAACTGCCACCTTCTGTTCTGGCATATTGCAGCAGCTTGATTATGGTTTGACACAATGCCAGGCGTTGGTTTTGGCACCCACTAGAGAACTTGCACAACAGATTGAGAAGGTCATGCGAGCACTTGGTGACTACCTTGGTGTGAAAGTTCATGCTTGTGTAGGTGGAACCAGTGTTCGTGAAGATCAGCGCATTCTTTCAGCTGGGGTTCATGTTGTTGTTGGAACCCCTGGTCGTGTCTTTGACATGCTACGTAGGCAGTCACTTCGTTCTGATTACATCAAAATGTTTGTATTGGATGAGGCTGACGAAATGTTGTCTCGCGGTTTTAAGGATCAGGTATATTATATATTATATATATGTATATATCTCTTTCACTGCATTTGTTTTCATTCTTGGTGATCTTATTAATTATTGGACATTTGTGCTTCTAGATATACGATATTTTCCAGTTGCTGCCAGCTAAGGTACAAGTCGGGGTCTTCTCCGCCACAATGCCACCAGAAGCCCTTGAAATCACCCGGAAGTTCATGAACAAGCCAGTGAGGATTCTGGTGAAGCGAGACGAGCTAACTCTCGAGGGTATCAAGCAGTTCTACGTCAATGTCGAAAAGGAAGACTGGAAATTGGAGACACTCTGTGATCTCTACGAGACTCTAGCTATCACTCAGAGCGTCATCTTTGTGAACACCAGACGAAAGGTCGACTGGCTGACCGACAAAATGCGAAGCCGGGACCACACCGTCTCAGCCACCCATGGTGACATGGACCAGAACACCCGAGACATCATCATGCGTGAGTTTCGCTCAGGCTCCTCTCGTGTTCTCATCACCACCGACCTCTTGGCTCGAGGTATCGACGTGCAGCAAGTATCTCTCGTCATAAACTTTGATCTTCCGACTCAACCAGAAAACTACCTGCATCGTATCGGAAGAAGTGGGAGGTTCGGAAGAAAAGGTGTGGCCATTAACTTCATGACGAAGGAGGATGAGAAAATGCTCCAAGACATTCAGAAGTTCTACAATGTTACTGTCGAAGAACTTCCATCGAACGTAGCTGATCTTCTCTAAGATGCTCTGCTGTCTTTTAGGTTTCTTCATTCCGGTAAAGGGGGCCTTTCGATTCTCTTGTTCCTAGCTTAATCCGTTTCTTTTTTCCTTGTTCTTTGTCTATTTATTTTGCAAAGATTTTATCTTTTGCACCCAGTTTTTGCTACGCATTTTTGGGTGGGCATCTTCTATACTAGACCAATTTTGTTTGTAGGTATGGTTTTGTAACGTACTCTCTTTTTTGCCCGAAATTTTGGTTTAATTCTCATTATTGTTATCATCTTAATCTTCTTCTGATTTCTACTCCAATTTGGATCTTTTTAGTATTTTCTTGAAATGCCATTCAAATCACTTCAAACTCACTTGAATCAATATTAATCTTTTTGAAGTGGGATCTTGAATGGGGTTCAAATTTGAGTTGATTATTAATGAAATGAGGTCAATTTGGTTTAAAGTTGATAAACTATCATTGTTAGAATTAAATAATAAAGCAAATCTTGTATGTAAGAGAGTAGGCAAAAGATCTGGAAAGGAGGCATAAAGTTGGTAATAAATAATTTGGTTAAAGACACTGATCCGGCGCTGCGTATCAGCCCCATGCAATAAGTCAAATTTGTGAAAAAGAAATGGCATTGGATATAATTAAATTAATTAACCAAGAAGTTAATGATAATCCTATTCATTATTGTTATTTATTACTACTATTACTATTATTGACCTGATTTTCTTTTCTTATTATTTTAAGATAAAAAGAAGAAGGGAAAAGAAAGGGGATTTAAAGCCTAAGAAGTCCCTATATAAGAGCTAGAACCCACCTCAGAAACTCCTCCATTCCTCTTATAAAATCATCAAGATAGATATAATTTAAGGCAAAGATTATCTTGAGTTGAATAAATTTTGGTAAATATGGAGAAATATTCAAGATCAAAATCAAGCAGAGAAAGTGTGGTGCAGCCAAGCAAGATGAATGGTCTGAGGAGTTACAGCACTTGTGCTCATAATCTTGCTCCAAATGTTGGTCATGATGTCAAAGGAGAGTTGAAAGAAGTGAAAATCAAGAAAGTGAGTTCTACTAAGAATTGGGGTATCAATTTGGATGGAGATTTGCAGAGGAAAAAGAGAGTTGCAAGCTATAGGGCCTATGATATGGAGGGCAAAATGAAGGGTTCTTTGAAGAAGAGTTTTAGATGGATCAAGAATACTTGCAACCATGTGGTTCATGGGATTTGGTGATCTCTCTCTCTCTCTCTCTCTCTCTTGTATCTTTGAATAAGGGTTGTGGATTTTTTTCTTTTAAAGAATCCAACCAAGATGTATATTGAAATGATGAAATATCCTTTGAGAATTTGTGATGTGATCTTTGATCAAATGACTTTGTTTTTTGTTGGGTTATGAAATTCTTAGTGATAAAATCAAGTTATGTAAACAATTTGGTTTCATTTTTTCCACTTGAATTGAGATTCAAGAAAATAAAAATCATAGTTTTTTTCTGAATAAGAAATGATACATAGATCAAAACAGAATAATTCAAACTATTTTTTATTTAAATTTGTTACCCTTGTTAACTGGTTCTAACTTGTAAGTGTTATTAGGGACAAGAAATGATTAAAAGTTAAATTACTTTGTGAGAAGGGATCATTATATTTGTCACCAAACAAATCACTAACTTATAGTGCCTTTTTATGTCATCTTTTAATCTCCTTTTTCCAGCACTAATTATACTCAATTTCTTCCTAGTGAAGAAATAAAAGCATCAAAAACTATATTCACATGATATATAAATATATTTTTTTGTCACAATTATTTCATGTCTTCAATCTACTGTTATTATTCTCTTCTTATTGTTCTTCCATCCATGCACACATTTTCATTACTTGGAATTAATGAAGAACCTTATGAAAAATTATGTTGTTAAAAGTGATTTTGTTACAGTGATTTTAAACATTCAAAGTAAAGTCTTTCAACAAGAAGAAACAGATTGCCTAAAGAAATAGAGACATGTGTTCAACATGATTTAATTAGAAGGTAGGAATGAAATTGTAAATTGATTAAGAGAATTAATTATTAATCTATGAAAGCTAATCTCTATGTTCAAAACAAATAGTTTTTCTAGAAAATTTAGTGTTCACTTTTTTTCCCTACAGAACCATCAATGAGCTATTGCATATCCATTGTCCTAAAAAATTACTTCAATCACTTATCTTTATTTTATGTTTTTTTAACAACATTTTACTCTACTTTTAACTGATTTTTCATTTACTTACAACAATTCTTCTTCTTCTTCTCGACACAATCTTCACCGTTATGTTCACAATCGCCCAAATAAATCACCTCAAACGACGAAAGAAAAACAACTAAATATACGTAAACAAATCAAACAAAATTGACGTGAAATCACCAAAAAAGACGGTTCTAAGAGAAAGAATGAAGAACAACTCTAAAGGAAATTTTTGAAAAAAAAGTCCATCGTATGTACAACATATATATAGGATTCGGGTTGAATTGATCGGATCGAGAATCCATAATAAAGATGTTCGTGTCAAATTCTTGATGATTTAAATATAACTTCTTTTTCTTACGAAATGAGGGGTGGGGGTGTTTGATCATTAATTTCTCGTACACGGTATTACCTAACTAGTTTCTTGGCTAAAATTGAAAAAAAAAAAAAAAAAAAGGATCTAATTACTTAGCAAAAATTAATTGGTTAGGTATGAATTAAATGTGAGTGTAAAAGGTATAAATAAACAAGTACTTGTAAGCAACGACCATTGACTCACAACATGCCACACTATTTCAATCATGCTCAACTTTGTTGTGCATGCCAATTTAACTTTACACACACACACACACATATATATATATATATATACACGAACTAGGGTTTTTGGAACTCAAGTTTTAGATCTACATGGTCTTGTAATATATAGAAATATAATTGAGTATTTATAAGATTGTGCCTATTTGGGGCTTAATTACTTTTTGGAAGTTGGAATTCTTGGATTGATTTATATGTTGATCAAATAGTCAATATGATAAAGGGCAAATTGGGAAGGAAAAAAAAAACTAAAACTATGGTCTATTTTGTATCTAATCATGATTTTTTTTTATTTTCCCAAATCATGTACAAAGTTTTAAAACCTTACCATTTGTATTATAGATGATTTTCCTCTTCATTTTTATTTGTTTTTGCTACTAAAACCTAGATAATGGACACCAACAAAAAAAACACCACATAATTGGGGGAGGTTCGACATTTCTTACAAAGCCCATCAATAGACCCATTAATATTTTTATTTGAAATAATTTGTTTAATTTTAAAAAAAAAAACCTAGAATCTACACACACACACACACCACACACACACACACACATATATATATATATATATAAAGGAAAGAAAGGAGTCAAGGTATGAATTTTATTACTCTACAACTACCTATTTATAATAATAAACCACCTCAAACAAGAAAGATAAATCACAAGGTAGAAAAATATGAATAAGCATTATATATGAACATTTTACAGTATATAAATTCTGTGACCACAGGCCATCATCTTATAGACAAATCAAGCAGTAAAGCACAAAGATACCTGAGACAAAGAATTCATTTTCATGTCATGTGCTCTATGAACAATCTTCGTCGCGTAATATTACCAATTTCATATGGCAGGTTACTGTATAGTGGATACAACATAATCCCGGTTGCTATGTGTACAACATTGTGATATGTAGAAGGAACAGACGAGGAAAAGTGGCTATTGGTATGGTTAATATTGCACCCTCTCACCATGGCCAAGATTGAGGTTTGCTAGGCCCTTGAGTGTGGATTCGAAATTCTTGATGTTTGAGGTGGTTCTAGCAAAAGATGAGCGCTTCTGGTCTAATGATACTATGGGGGAACTTCTCTGTGGAGCACTGTGATTAATCCTGACTGTTCTTGGACTAGGATCTGCTGTACGGGTGCTTAAAGGGTCATTATCATTTCCAGAAACCTCTTGATCACGAGTACTGGAAACAGCAGGTCGCCTTGATGATCCTATTTGTCTGATGTTGGAACTAGATAACTGCAAGAACAGCCAGCAAGGTAAATGAAAACATGAAGTAATGAACAAAATCAGGCAAACACAAATGTTATGGGTGTAAGAATCAGAATAACATCTACTGCACTCTCTCTATAGTAATCATTCTGCAAGAGCCAGTATGAACCAAAAAAATTTAAAAATGAACTATTGTCAAATTCAAAAGAAGAAATCAGCCTTGGCCAGAAATGTTATTGTAGTACGAACACTATATGAGGGTGTTTCGAGGGAGAAGTGAAGAGGAGGATATAAGGAGGATTTTGTTCTTTTGATTTTAGCCTGTGTTGAGCATACTTACATCTTTAGCCACGGTGAAGTCATTTGCAACTGCACCCTTCTGTCTGGACAAGTTTCCAGAATTCAGAAAGTTTCTGCCATGAGTTACATTAGCAGTCGATCCAGAGGCTTTACCTTCCTCGACACCTACATAATTATTGTTGGAAGTACACTTAATGCTACCCAAAAAGATCATAGCAGCTTACCAATAATGAATAATAGAAAACAAAAAATGATATAATCCACCACAAGTACCTAAATTTTCTCAAATAAATAGTAGTGGCAAAGGGAAGCAACTGCAACCCAATAAGATATAAATTAACTAAATGCATAAAATTTACCTGGCTGCCTATCAATATTAGTATGTTGTATCCCTGAACTTGTCACAGCAGCATTGCCCTGTCATGAAATTCATTCATTAGATCTGTATCTTGGTAGCAAGAGGAGGTATGGAATATAAAATTTGAAGTTACTGACGAGAGCACGAGATGGAGGACCAGGAAGCTGTGCCTGCTGATATTTCAAAATTGTCCAGTCAAAGATATAGTCAAATTGAAAACCTGCAAGGGAAAGAAGAGGCTAAAGCGCATAAACAAAGAGTCAAAGGATGAAAGGTTGAGTATAGAGCAGAAAATGTTGGAGTTGTAAGGTAGGTTTCAAAACCTTCACGAATAAAAAGATCACGGAAAATCCTCTTCAGATAGGCATAATCTGGTTTATCATCAAATTTAAGTGATCGACAATAATGGAAGTAAGATGCAAACTCCGTAGGATATCCACGGCACAGAGACTGCACAAATATGGAATTCCTAAGTTAGTCTCATGATATTGGAAATACAAAATCAGCTGAAAGCTGAATTTGGTGTTATTTACCTCAATAGAGGTTGAAACTTTTTTCTCACTAATTTTATCATACTTCTGTTTCTTGGTTCCAGCTTTCAACCCCTGCCATGGAAGGCTAAATTTTTTTTCGAATTAGTACACATATCAAAAGAAGTCAAAGTAGAGAGCCAGAAAAAAGTTAGATCCAAGGGATATACCTTCCTCTTAGGAAGTACATGAGGACATATCCAAGAGATTCTAGATCATCCCTGCGACTTTGTTCTACACATTTGTAAATGCAGTAGATAATAGTCAAACATAGGAACCAGCGCTTAATCATAGGAGTGTCTATCTCGAAGGTTAAAACTGTAAAAGATATATACAGGTCTCATACATACCAATGCCAAGATGTGTATTCATGCTTGCATATCTGGCTGTTCCAGTCAAATTTTTGTTTTCACTGCAACAGACGATACAATCTTAAATTGCTAAAGATTTGAGCCCTTTAACATCTATATTGAAGGCAGCAGGCAGCCTACCGATAAGGAATGTGTTGATGAGTTGAGGAGTCTCTATATTTCTTGGCAAGTCCAAAATCTATGGCATAAACCTACGTGTAATTGAGGAAGTCACAGATCCAACAAATCATAAGCAAAAAATAACAACAACATTGAGCCAACTTAAAAAACAAGACCAAAGAGCACACCTGATTTGCTCGCCTGCCCAATCCCATGAGAAAGTTGTCAGGCTTAATATCTCGGTGCAAGAAAGATTTACAGTGAATATACTCAACCCGATTTATCTGAAAATGCCCACATCTTTCCATGTAAATATCGAAACATGAAAATATCTATAAGCTTAACCAAACACAAGCAAATCAAAGACTATACCATCTGATCAGCAAGCATAAGAACAGTCTTCAAAGACAGCTTCCTACTACAAAAGTTAAACAAGTCTTCAAGACTAGGCCCCAACAAATCCATCACAAGAACATTATAATCTCCTTCAACTCCAAACCATTTAACATTAGGAATTCCATCTGCAAAAACAGAAAAGATACTAAATTGAGTATAACAACTCGGAAAAGAAGAGGAAAGATAACTGACCAAACAAAGATCATTACTTCCTCCTTGTAGCAACTTGTACAACTTTGATTCGTACAACAATTGAGGATGTTTTGTCTTGACATTTTCCTGAGCAAATTCAACAAACGTAAATCGCATGCTACAAGAAGTGGGCAGTAACAGTAACAAAATAATCACAATCAAGATTACATCCAGAAAGATAACGGTTAAAGCCACTCACAAGCTTAATAGCAACTTCTTCATTCGTCTGAATGTTAGTACCTGCAAAACAAACCATATCCAACAATTACCCAACCAGAAAAAAGATCAAGTTCGAAGGATAAACAACCAAGAAAAGGGGGAAAACAAACCTAAGTAAATTTCCCCAAAAGAGCCGCTCCCAATCTTCCTTCCAAGCCGAAACTTATTCCCCACTCGGGGCTCCATCCAATTCAAATTACAGAATCCCTAATTCTCTCTCACCCCACCAACTCAATCAGATGATCAGATCAAGCTAAAATGTGAACAATTCAAGAGGGGGAATAAAGAGCCGACATTTTTATACGGAAAAAAACAAAATCAATTCATGGGTAGCTCCTCATAGCGTCGATCCAATCAAGAAAAACTCGTACGCAAAAACCTAAGTAGCAATTATTTACTACTACTTATTCCTCTTTTTTCTTTTTTCCTTTCTTTTCTTTTTGAGGTTGGTGCCTCTTTTATTTAGATAAAGAAGAAGGTAATATACGACGTCGTACTGGCGCCCGCATGTTTGTCGGGTGCCCAATAATAGAATGATGGATGGGCCAATCCATGGGCCTTACATTTATTAGTCCAAAGATAAAATAAACTCAATTTTTAATGTCTAGCAATTACTAAATCCTGGATATTGATTTTTGCAACTTGTAATATCATTTATCATTATTTTACTTACCTTCATTTCAAACTAACTGTTACTTAAATTAGTTCCATTTCAATTAATAAAACATTTAATTTGCATGATATATATAATGAATGTATTTCATCATTTAATAGATAAAATTAATGTAAGACGTTAAATAAAGTCGAGTATAAAAGCCAAGATAGGGATAAAGTCGAACCAAGAATCATTAATGTTTTCTTAATAATAGAAAACATTATTATAATTCTTTATTTGAATATTGCATCTTAAATTGCACATTACAAATATACACCGACACTAAAATATGCTCAAGAAATCACATAAACACATTCCAAATTTTTCATTACAACACCAATATAAACACAACATAAATTGGTAAGAATAAAATATGAAACTAATCCAAACTATAACTCAAAATTCACAAGGATGATGATGAAAAGGGGAAAATATTGAAATACTATTTCCATAAGCTGTACCTTTTGGCCTTCTGTTTTTTATAAATAAATTAAGTACACTTTGTAGTGCTTCAGCTTAAACTTCTTTACCTCAGAAAAAACTAGCAATGCTGGGCAAAAGAAAATGAAACAAGAATGGCTCAAAAAAACACAACATTCCAACCAGCCTAATCCCATAATACTATCAAGAATAAAGAACAAAATAATGAAGAAGGCTATGCATATCAATCATGAATTTTGCTGCACTGCAGGAGAGTTTGCCACTGAATATTTCCTTAGCAGTCTCCCTTTCAACTGCCTGATCTTCGCGTCGACTCTCGCAGAGAACCCAATCTTGGTCTTTTGTCGAGCCTTGTTCCGTTCCCGGTTCCACATGTGCCCATCCTCGATGTCCTTTCTGTAGTACTTGATCTCCTGAATGATGTGATGATCCAACGGGTTGAATGATCTTTGGAACGAGATGTGAGCAAGGTACGGTAGATTGCACAAGATCGTGACGAGGAGAGTGGTGGTCCAGTAAATGGGAGCTGGAGCCAGGATTTCCGAGAGGATTCTGAAGGCATTCACTTGAAGAGAGAGAGACATCTCTCCATAGACCAAAAGAAAGAGGTACCAAGTGACTATACTACCACAGATGAGAATGTGTTGTATCCATGTGAAGTGGCTCATTGTCAAGGCAATCTGGACATTGACTGCCCAAATAACGCAGGTCATCATAACTGTACCAACAGCAGTCATATCGGCTGTCTGACCACCTGTACGGAAGGCTTGATCGTAGAAGATGATGACGTTGAGGAAGAATATAATGAGGGAAGTGTAGAGGCCGTTTCCCATCCATCCGAATATTCTTAACCAATCAAAGAACAAGTTTCTTGCCCCTTGCTGATACAGTGCTGGGAACTGGATCATGCAAAAATTGGATGAAATGCAAGTGGATCAAAATGAGAGTCTAACTTCATTGTCATATTTTCTACACTTTTCTAACTAACCTGCAAGCACACTTCAGAATCGACATCCTGTTCAAACACTCCAAGAGAAATAACGGGCAACGAAGTGAGAACAACATTGAATAGGAGCATGTACCAGTCATCATACATTGACTGTCCAGAAAAACCAGCAAAGGCCTCAAAGTAGAAGATTGTGAGGCCAAATGCAATGTTCTTGTAGAAGAAATAACAAATCTGCATTAAAGCAGTGCAGTTCAAGTTAGAATTAAACAGAGATAGCATGTCAGTGAGTGATAACATATGAAGTTTATTCTATGATTACCATCTGAGCTATTCTTTTGTAACACCAATGTCCATGTACAACTAGAAGCCTCTCCAGAAACCGAAACTGAGCAATAGCAAAGTCACTAGCCATCACAGCCTGCAAATGACAGAAAATAAGTCGGCAGTTTCAATTTATATCAATGCACTACAGAGGCTCTCAGATGATGGAGGATTTTCCTCAGCTATTTAAGCCTTGAAAAAAAAAAAAGAGATGGAAGTTAAAGGCTTTGATGAAATCCACAAGCACAAAGCTTTGATGAAATCAACAAGTCAAATTCTCGACATGTTCAGAAAAATGAAGAGCAGAATAGTAGTTTGAAAATATATTTGTGGAAGGTAGTTGATAAGGTTGAGGAAAACCCGAGCAGACACTAAAATTTTAAGAACCAAAAAACTTGAGTATATTTAATTTTGTTGGCATTTATCAAACACATAGATTGGCCAAAAAGTTTTGTTTGAAGCATATAATTATGGTTTTTCAAGACAGTCTACGTGTAGATACAAAGCTCCCTTCAATACTTCCACCACATTCGAAATTATTCATAACCTAGATGAATGCAGTAACAGGAGTGAGACAAATTTACCACTGACCTGCATTCCTTCACATCCACTGATGCCAACACCAATGTCAGCTTCTTGAATCATGCCAACATCATTTGCACCATCACCAATAGCTAATGTGATCTTCCCAGTTCCTTCCTTTACTAATCTCGTTACCTAATTTTCGAACAACATAAGCATGAATGAAGGAATGAAAGCTCAAAAAACACATAAGCCAACAGCATGGTATGAAGGATCGTGCACAGACACTCAGAAGAGGCAGATTGTTGTCCAATTTAACTATTTATCTTACCAGAGCTTTCTGCTTCGGTGAGACTCGACAGCATATGACAGAAGCACATTCAACTGCTAAATTCAAAAATTCATGCTTTATATCATCCTCCAGTGCAGAAGTCAGAGTTTTCCCATCAATGATCAATGCAAATGCAGCATGTGGATCGTTTTCTTGCTTGATCATTTGGGTTGCGTTGCTGATTTGATTTAAGATGTCCTCCTTTGCAGACTTCTGGTTACAATCAAATTGCAGGGCAGCATGAACTAAATTAACTTTGCCAAATATCATTTAATATCCATTCCTACAAATAATTACCTGTTTCAAATCTTGGTCTGATATGTCCGCATTCATTGTTATACATATTTGCTTCATGCCTTGTCGAAGCAAGCTACAAGAAAACCTGCATCATGAGATTTCAGTTCAGAATCCAATCTTTGATAATAGAAACTGTGGAATGAACATGAATAGTGAAAGCCAACAGACCCTATATTAATTGCAGTTTCCATCTTATCACCAGTTAGAACCCAAATCTTTAGACCAGCTTGTGCCAGTTTGTCTATGCACTGGGGTACCTATGGAGACATAACAGGAAAAAAAGAACGAGGGATATATCAAAAAAATCTCTGTCAACTGACACATTCAAAGCATTGTTAGGTTGTATGGCATACTCCTTTCTGTAATTTGTCCTCCACAGCGGTTGCACCAACAAGTATCAAGCCCCTTTCCATCATATCAGACAACCTCTCAAGGTCTGCCTCCCTATCATCACCAAATGAGGTTTTTGCTTTGGTGAATTCTTCATTCCAAGCATCATACTCCGCATCATCGAGTTTCTTGTAAGCAAGTGCAAGAGTCCGCAATCCAGCCTCCCCATATTCATTTAAATGCTTGGTGGTGGCTTCCAAATATTGTTTCCCATCACTTGATAACCGATCAAAGATGATGCTGTAACCGACAAGTGCATGAAACACGAGTAAAGTAAACAGCTTAAATGCAGAAAAACAGAAACACAAGAATAAGTTGCAGGAAGGTATTATATAAATTAAACTAACAACTCATCTTCAAGCCATTATATTTGAGAAAAAGGTTCTATGAAAGCAAATCATAAATACAGAAGACAATTTTTTAAAGCTGAAAGCCACTCCGTCCTTTAGTTCTTTCTTAAGGATTTCTTTCTCTTGTTGGTGATTGGATTTGGGTTATAAACCTTGAATGGAACTCAAGTTGCAAAGTACATATGATTGGTGACAAACCTGTCAGCTCCTTTGCACAGGAGAAGAATCTGACCATTTTCATCCCTAACAATTACAGACATTCTCTTCCTCTTGCTAGTGAACTCCAACAAATTGAGTAGGTTGTACTCCCTGAATTTATGGATGAAAATTTTGTCAGAACCTGGAAAAACAAACTAATATTCCAAGTGGCAGTTTGAACCATTTGTTTGCTATCTCACCTTTCAGTAGGCTGTTGAAAGGATGGATATCTCTCACGTACAACTACAGATGACAGTGTTCTTTTACAGAACTCAAAACCAAATTCTCTGGCGGCAACAAGGAATGCACCTTCATCAGGTGATTCTGCTTCATAGGTAAAACCGCCTGTCTCCTTATTTTCCTCTGGAATTGCAGAGTGACAAACTGATAGTATTCTGAAAAATAACAAAATGTCATCAACATTGGGTTCTTTAAGCCAATTCCCAGTCATGAGTCGGCTATCCTCAAAGCTGAATCCCTTCATGGGAGATTTAACCATGTCATCTTTTGAAGTAACAACTGTCTCCAATTGAATTTCTGTTCTCAAAAATTCACGTCTACTTCTATCCAATGAATTAGGCGTGTCATTTTGGTCCTGGCCATCCAAATCCATGACCATCTTCTCCGCAGCAGCCAGTTCTACATCACTAGGACTAGTGCCGTATGCAGTGCCAGCAATAGAGCACTTGAGAAAGTCCATTTGGTTGCATGTCAGGGTGCCAGTTTTATCCGATAGGATTGTCTCAACCTGCCCTAATTCCTCGTTTAAGTTTGATGTCCGAGCCTGAGCAGGAGTTCCAGTCTCTTCATCATACATGTGAATATCCTTGTTTATGAACAGCGCTTGAAGGACTTTCACAACCTCAATCGACACGTAGAGGGATATTGGTATCAAATATCCGTACAACATAAGAGCAGTAATAAGATGATAAAACGCTGACTCTAGTGGTTTTTTGGGATTATAAAGATTTTCACTATCTGGAACACGTAAATACCACCAATCTGGTAAGTCCTTTGCAGTCTTCACCATGAAACCAACAGAACTCATGATTGATATAAGCACCAGAAGACTGAAAAGGATGTATATTATTTTGTCCATTTGCTTCTCGATTGTACTCCTTTTAGAAGGAGATTTTGTAGAATTTTGCATAACCTTGCTGTCAGGACCAGTGAATATAACCACCCCATAAACATGGTTAGTATTCCGAAGTTTTGAATCTCGGAGAAGAACCTGACATGGATCAAGAGGATATACCTTATGATCATATTCCAATTTGCCCACAAAAGTGTAAAGACTCGGGTTGGGATCCTCACATTTTATGGTTGCAGAAAAATCCTTGAAAGTTGGCTCGCCATCAAGAAACAATGTTGCCTCCTGGGCTCGTTTCACCTTCAAATTAGTCTCCCCATCTAAGTTCATAGTTTCAACATAACAAATTCCATCTTCATAACTTGAAGATAGAAAAAGCAAATCAGCAGGGAAGAATTGATCCTTTTCCACTTTAACTACATCTCCAACCCGAATCTTCATCCAGGGTTTAAGACCAAACACACCATCTTTCATGTGCACGCTAACTTTTCTAGAGTTAACCTTCATATCCTGCATAAACCTTCGCCAATCTTCCAGAGCTTCTTTAGCCATACTCAATCCAACCACAAAGGCCAATGGAGCAATCATACTCACAGGAGCAAATGGTGTCACAGGAGTCAGCGATAAGGCTGTAGCTAGGAGAAAGTATAAGTTGGCTACGCGTCTGAACTGTTCAAATATCGCCTTTGGCAGGAAGGTTAGGAAGTTATACTTTGTGGTGGTAATATAATTTGCACAATATTTCAGAGGTTTCTGATCATGCACATCAGGCTGGTTGCAATGAACAACCCGTGAGAAACCAGGTCCTTGGGTGTCCGATGTCTCTTCAACCTTAAAATTCTGATGCCTGTGACAAGCAAATGAATACAGATTGCTCCTACGAAGCTTCGCCCTTATTCTTCCCCCAGCCATTGGTAACTCTTTTGAAGCTCAATTCAACTCCCCTGTTTCAGAGAATCATGCAAAGAAAATCTACAGCACTTGCCTTCACCAGGCAAGTGAAATCATTGCTTACACAAACATTATCCCTCCTCAAAATGTCCTGGGTCACTGAATCTGCATTTAAGAACCACCTAAAAGAAAATTAAATCAAAATCCACTCTCTGAAGTTATCCCCAATACCCTTCCATTTACGCAATTACGTGATCATTGACATACTCAACTAATCACATCACCCATCACCATCCTCTAATTCAAAGTAAAAGACGTGAAAATTACTAAAATCATCTCATGCATTGTTAAACTCAACGAAAAACAGCAAATCAAATCGCAGCCTCCGCAATATCAGGAAAAAAACGACAAAAGTTAGCGAATATGCAACATGATATCACATAACGATCATTAAAGATATTAATAACAGATATGCAGCATGATTTCACATAATTTCGCATTACTAAGAACAGAATTAAAGCACACGTACATATACAAACAGATAGAGAACTAATATATTTCCTTATTTTGGTAGTGATACCTGAGCAAACGATGAAAAAACGCAAATGTGGGGCAAAACCGATGCAACATCAGCTCAGAGATGGCGATGAGGAGAGAGAAAGGAAGAAGGAAGGGAAAAATTAGTCGGAGAAGAGAGTTTTTAGAGAGAGAGATGCGAAAAAATAGTGTCGTCTGTCTTGTGTTCAACGCCAGTTTTCACGCTGTGTCTCTCTCTCTCTTCGTTATTTAACCATTTCTGTAATTTTCCATTTTTAAAGCCAAATCTTTTTTATTTTGTAATGAATTAAATATACAAATTTATTAAAATCCTTTTTTCTGATATATTTTGTATTCATATCTCATTTATTTTTTGGTTTAACTTTGTTTCCAATTAAATCTTGTTAAAGAGTTTTATTTTAACTTTATTTTTTAATTGCATTTATTAATTAAAGCACATATATAATAATCTCTAATCTTGGACAAATATACAGATAAAAAAACAAATAATATTATACATAGAAATCAATTAGAACAAATTGGAACAAGAAATTTGAACTTAAGCTAAAATTTATCCTGATCATGATACACACAATACAAAAACATGAAATAAACTTTTTTTGTATAAGATAACAATTAAGGGGTGTAGAAGGTGGGGCCACACTTGCATTTCCAACCTCAGGCTCGTAATTAGTGTAGAGAACAGCCGCCACATGGCTTGTGGTGGTTGGAACCTGAATGGCTTCACATGGCATGCATCCATGGCACCTGTGCTCACACCTTGGTGGCTTTGATCCTATTTTCTTTATTTCTTTCAATCTTTCTTCTTTTTCCAATGATCCCATAAGGCCCTTTATCTAGCAATATTAATTCAAGATTATAAAAGGTTAGGTGATTTCAGCAGATATGTTATGTAGATGTGTGTGTGTGTGTGTGTGTGTGTGTGTTTTACCTGATTTGAAGAGTGAATTTGGACTGAGCCTGTAACTGTGTAATGACAAATTAGCAGAAATTAGAGGAATATTTCCCATTTTATTGTAGAGAGAGAGAGATGGTGATCACCTTGATTGTTAAGAGCAAAGCCATGATTTGGTGGAAAAAGTGTGCTTGAAACTTCAACCAAACTGAGTATGTGCAAAAACATGACCAGAGAACAACAGAATCTTGCCCACATGATTATGGAGAGAGAGAGAGGGAGGGATCACTACGTGTTGTGTGTGTGTGTGAGAGAGAGAGAATGAGAAGGAGAAGTTTGGAGCTGCTAAGCTAGCTAGCACTTCATATTTAAACTAGTCCTCACACTCTCTCTCTCAATGCTCCATTTCCAAATAGGGTTATAAACGAATCGAATCGAATCGAATTGAATCGAATACCATGATATTCTATTCGTATTCTTTTAACTATTCTTATTCTTATTCTTTTATTATTCGAATAACAAATAAAATTCTTATTCGATTCTTTTAACATATTCGAATATTCTCGAATATATTCGAATATTCGTATTCGAAAATTTTAAACTTAAAACTTCAACAAACAAAAATCAAATATATATTTTTTCCCAAATTAATATGCCTACATAGTACTTAAATAAATAATAAAATTCATCACCTCAACTTCAATAATTCATTAACCAAATTAACATTCAAGATTCGAAATACATAAATATAAATTTATTGTCAAATCACCGAACAAGTACCGTAACAAAAAATCAACTTGCAAATTAACATCCAAGGTTCTAATACATAAACATAATTAAAATTCATAGTCAAATCCATCAAACAAGTATCACAACAAAAATGTTTTTCTAGCATCCATGATCCAACCATCATTCTTGCAATACAATATGAACCGGCTCTTCATCCTCCTACAATATCTAATACATAAACATAATTAGGCATTACTTTACCATATATATAATATGTAGTTATGTTTTATGTAATACTAATATATGTATTTAGGCATTACTAAATACTAATATAAAAAAAGTAAAATATCTAATTATTGATGTATATAATTATTCGAATATATTCGCGAATACTCGAATCGGATATCATCATATTTTTATTCGTATTCGGATAATATACGAATATAAAAAAATATTCTTATTCAGATTCTTATTTGTATTTATCGAATTCGAATCACTATATTCGAATTCGAATATCGAATCGAATCGAATCAAAAAGATTCAATTTTTTTACAACACTATTTCCAAACAAACTTATCTCTCTCTCTCTCGAATAGGCAGATATAGAGTAGTCTAGGGTTTGGTTTAGAAGCAAAGTGATTCAGAATTTCTGAGTGAATAAACTGAACACCACTTTTTTCTACTTTGACAAATCTGACAAAGACCAAGATTCAACACCCTTTTATCTTAAATTACTTGAATCATAGTTCCAAGTAATTCTTAAAATGAGATGACACTGTCTAAAAAATGGTAAATGCTTTGGAAGAATAGTTAATAAACTAATATTTTCATTGCATGAAGTGTGACAGAATCCAAATTAATTCAACGGTCAAGATGAAGCTGAAAAGTTCATGTCTATATATCCTTTCACCAGCTGATGAAAAGACCTAAACCCCCTGAAAAACTAGGGTTGATTTAGGGTTCTTGGGATTAGTGAAATTAGTCTGTGCTCAATTAATACATCACATTTGGAATGTGTGTTTCACATTTTACTCTTTTATTTACCCAAAAGAGAGGGCCCCCATTCATTTTTAATCAACTAATTATAGCATGAAAGGTTCCAATACTTAAAAAGAAAAAAAGGTTTTATAATGTCATATAATTAATAAACATAATAATAATTACTATATAAAAACATCGTCCATTTTGGGATATCACAAATATATAATCCAATTACTATGTATAATAAAAAAATTAAGTCATATACTAATAGACCCCTATTAATTAGTTTTGAAATGGTAAATTTGAAAAAAGTTGAAAAATTAAACTATGACATAATAGGAATTTACTTCTTCAATCATTTTCTTAATTAGTTTCTGTACAAAAAATTCATTCTACCTATATAATTGAGAGCATAAAAATATCACATATCATGATCACATGTATATAGAACCACACAACTATAAATGGGCAATATATTTATATTAAAATAATGATGAAATATATTTTTACACAAATGTTTGTTTAGTTATGTCATTTTTGCAAATAATTGGTAATTTAATAAATAAAATAGACACACACACACATATATATATATATATATATATATATATTGCATTAAAGGCAAGAAAATAGTAGAGAGGACTTTCAAATGTCTATTAGTGATTGAGGTGTTCTATTCTTTGGGTCACTGATGAAAGATTTGATCACTCATTGATAACATGCATGCACCATACTACCCTTTGACTCAATCTTCAAATCACTCATTAAATTATAAATATACAATATCTCTAACTCATAATAATAATGTCACACTTTTTGGGCTTTATTTTGTGTATAGATATAGTTTTTCTTCTATAAATATACACGAATATTAAGAGAAAATTACGAATATTACCACCACATAGTTTAAAGTTGTTTGAAAATTCAGATTTTTTTTCTTTTTATATGAAAAAAATTATGAATATTAGTAAACTTTATAAGCATTACACAATGTGTACCTAAAATTAATAGATAATATAGGCATTGATTCTTGGAAACATTTTTTTTTATAATTGTACATGTCTTTTAATTGTTATTTTGTTGTGGTTAGGGAAAGAAACTTAAATCATTTTATATATGTTAATATAATTCTGTTTACCTTTGAGATTTTGAATAGTAGTAGTTAGTATCTATGGAGAAGGAAAATAAATTAAAAACATGAAACTAAAACACACATTTAATTTTCCCTTTAAAACAAAGGAAACAATAGTACTTGTAAATTAATTTTCAATCTTTTCTTATTAACTTATTTGAATTCCATGCAAAACGGAAATTAAAATAATTCATTCATTCAACAATGAAAGGAGCAAAACTAGCTGTTTTGTAATATTGATTTGGCTCCCTGTCAAGTCCCATCAAACATACCTAAAATGTGTATATTTAATTTAGGCACAATTTTGCCCCTTGCAAAAGAAATTAAGAATGTTTCTATGACCAAAAAAAAAATGTTCTGAAATTTAAAAAATCTCAGAACCAAATAGTATATATTAGTGCATGATATTAACTCTTTTAGTAAGAGGCTAGAATACAATATTTATTCACATAGGTGTAAATAATAATATTATTGTAAAATCAAAATAAACAATGTTATTAATCTTTAGGAATATTTAGAAAATGTTTTGAGTATTTATAAATAGTTCTAAGAATAGTTAATTAGTTAATAGTTATTCTTTAAAAAAAATAAAGAAATAATAGTTAGTTACTTCAATTGTAACTTAAGAAAACACTATTTATCGTTTTTATTACCAATAAGAGTTAATTTTTTTTTCCTACAGTTTGTTTCTATCTGTTTTTTGTTTGTACTAAACTTTTATTTACCGTTGTATATTAATTGTGTTTTCTAAATTTTGAGGAATGTAATCATTTTACCTAATTTTATATAAGACGTTTTTCAGTTTTTGTGGGACAACCTTTAACTACAGTTATATTAGTTGCACCAACATATAGTATAATTGGTACCTATATATATTAGCCACCATATTATTATATGATACATACGTTAGATACCAATTTATTTGCATTATGTATATGTATATGTCACCATTCATAGACACACACACATATATATATAACATTTGAAAAACTCATTAGTCATCAAATATTCTTTCTTTTGTCTATTTTCTATTAAATAGGAGTTAGAATTAAAGATAAGCTTGTAGAAATAAATAATGGGCTGGCCTTTAAAGTCATCAAGTCCTTTACTTCTCCTCACTAAATGGTCCATTATAGCCAGGCCCAATTGAGGCCCACCTAACTCAAATCGTATATTTTTCAAAGAGAATTGGAAAGTTTTGACAAAAAAGATACAGAAATAGTATACAAAGGAGAAAACACCATATATATATATATAATATTTTTGTATACACACACACACAAATATATATATATATAGAATATTGTGTCTTTTGATATCAATTAAGATATTTTAAAATTTTATTAAGTTAATTAATTTATATAATATTCATATTTAATAATAAATAATGTTCTTAAATGGGTCTTTGCAGATCTGGAGTATTTAAAAGACCTTCGATTATTGGACCCAATTTAAATGGGCTTATTGTATCTATTAGCCCAATATCTGCCATGGTCTTTCAGGAATTAGTTATTTAAAAGATTTTCTTATTGGGCTTTTGGTATAAAGACAAAAAGTGGCCCATCCTCCTGTCAGTGATGTGTGCATTTTTATTTATTTTTTAAATGTAACATTTCATTTATTCGTGTCATTTTCTTAGCCAATTATGTCACACTAAATTTGCTGAGGAATTACTTTACCCTTTTTAGGCCTCCTTTAATTCATGAAAAAAGACACACTTCATTAGATTGTATGCTTTTCCCGATTTCTTCAAAAGTAGATTCATCTATTTTTCCAAATCATGTCTTTCATATATATGTGAAACCAAAAAAATAAAAGATAAAAATTCCACTTGTCCATTTTTGGATGTGTCTATAAAGTTTCCAATACTTGCACTGCATTGTGTTGTGTGTGTTTTTCTCTTTGACTATACATTTATTATTTTGCATGATTTTCAAGCTATATATATATATAATCTAAATGTCCAACTTTGCCATGACTAAAAAATTTATGTTTCATTTACACATATATTCTTTCAACCTTGACAATAATTTTTACAACCTTTATATATACTACTATTAACCTTTACACTATTTTTTTTTTTTCAGAATTGAATTTTGTTCTCTTTCATAGGAAATTGCATTTTATTCTCACATCATGTAAAGTTGTACTCTTTCGAGTAACGTTTTCAAATGGTAAATTTTCCACATATTTTTTTTATAGGAAAAAAACTTTTTGATCAAATATCTAACAAATGATTGGAAAACTAATTAAACAAATTAATAATATATGAATAGAATGTTACAATTAATATTTCATGAGTAGGTCTTGTGTGAGACCGTTCTACGGATCTTTTTTTGTGAGATGAGTCAACCCATAACCCAAACTTTGCAATTCATATGCAAATTTATGGATATTGATTCAATTCATGGATAATAAGGATCCGTCTCACGGAAACTATTCGTAAGACCGTCTCATATGAGTTTTTGTGATATTTCATCGGCTTCATTTTAAAAAATATTTTCCAGTTACTTGAATAATCAGGAAACCATCACGTATATTTGAAAACTAATTAAATAGATCCAGAAATGGCATATAAAGAAATTTTAGAAATTTATTTAGGTAAATATATATGAAAGTATCTACCAGTGTACCAAAACAATTTCTTATTAGATAAAATGGAAATTATGTTTAATTATGTGATATTTTCTTGATAAATTGACTAAGGCTTTTCTGAGAGAATAAAACTATGAAATATAGACATTAAATGGATCAAATTGTGTACCTGTACAATGTGACTTAACTATTGACTTTGGTCACATGTTTTGAAATAAAATGGAAGAAAAATAAAAATAGTCCAAATGGTTGACTGCCATTTAATAATTAGGTCCTGGATAATATATAATTAAAGTGGGCCCTTCCTAGTTTATTTGACAATCACGAGGTGAGATGTGATAATATTAAACCTAAGTTTGTTGTTCTAATAATTTTTTATTCTTCATAATCGTCAGAAGAAATCTAAATTTTATACTAACTATTCTTATCGTACGAGTTTAATTCTCCATATTTCCTTAATTAACTATCTTAATAAGTTCATTAACATTATTAAATTTAAGTATTTTTATTTAAAAAATCCAGCCGACCATGTCACGTCAGCCTTAATTACATCCTCTGACGCTTTTAGTTAGAGTGGAGGGTCCCACTTTGAATGTTTGTTGGATTTTCAAGTTTTTTTGACAACCGGAAGATCCACAAATATACAACTTTATTAAAATCAAATTACTCAATGTTATGTAAAATAATCCAAAGAGACATTTTAAAGTCTCGAAAAACAATTTTGAAAACCCTATTCATCCATGCCAGATAAATTCAAAACATAAAAAATATTAGTATAAAACGGTCTCAAAATTCAATTTCACTAATTCATGCACAAATTGTGAAATATGAATCATCGTTATGTAGTCTCATATAAATATTTAGATGATTCCACTTAAATACAATTTAAGTATTTTCATATTTCCTCGACAAAGTGAATAAACAAATGTATATATTGTTGGCACACGCAATGCCAGTAGTAAAATTAAATAATTACTTCCTTAGTTTGATTTTATTTGTCGTTTCATTAAAAAATATTTAATTTTTGTTTTATTTGTTGTCTTATAAAGTCATACTCCATTTATTTATTGTCATCCTATCCTATTAATGGGAGCATAAATCTCCTGTCTGTCTGTGTAGATCCTTAACTGGAAATATCTCAATTCATAAATAATACTTAATTATTTCTATACATAATTAAATATAGGTTCGTTTTCTTTTCTTAATTGATATACTAATATACCCTTATTCCATTTAATTTTTCAGTCTTAAGAATGTGAAAAGCATTAAACATAATAATATTCACAAAAACTCAAATGAGATGGTCTCACGGATAGTTTCCGTGAGACGGATCCTTATTATCCATGAATCAAACTCACATCCACAAATGTTCATATGAATTTCTAAGTGTGGGTTATGGATTGACCCGTCTCACGAAAAAAGATCTGTGAGACGGTCTCACACAAGACCTACTCATATATATTAGAGAATATAATACCCATTGAATATTAATATAGTAGCAAAATACTAATATAATTGTCTCTTCCTATTATTTTCCTTATCTTGGTTTTAATCCTAGAATTACCATGATACAAAACTAAATGATAAAGGCCATGATGCACTAATATGAATTTAGTATATTAATGATGATACTAAATAAAACCACATGATGATTGATGCCTCGATTTAATAGACCTTAGAATGTCTTATCATGGGAACATAGCACCAAATATCTATTGAATAGTCCTCTCCCCACGTGTACCCAATAAAAAATCATACTGTAAATTAATATTGTAATTACTGTTAATTAATTTGGTAGGACTATTAACCACATAGTAGTATTAATTAAGTAACATTTTTGAATCCTTTTCAATTACTACATACAATCTAAAATTCCATTTATATTCTTGTATGTTACAGAAAGAAAAGAAAGTGTCCCCTTGGAAAGTGTATATATATTTACTAGTCGCGACATATTAATTAATTGTGTTTGCTAAATGTTGTTAACAAAGGAAAAATGAAAAAGACTCCTCTTTGATTAAACTTATGTAGGGGTAAATCAGATTTTTTATCATATTCTTTAATTTATGTGTAAAAAACTAAAACGATATTTATTTTGAGACGGGGTAGTATATATTTATCAATATTTATACCTCAATTTCTCTTTTATTCGACATAATTAATGATTTAATTCTAATACAACACACTTAGATACGAAAGAAAAACTTAATCACATTCCCTCTTAATAACGTCTTGATATTGCTGATAATTTCTTTTGATTTTTAAAACTCATTTTAGATTAATGAATTAATTCAGATTTAATAGAATCAAGAAAAGAGGCTGCAGCTGAGATCGATGGTTGTATCATCCCACTATTAAAGAGACAAAGTTTAAACATGGGAAAATATGTTTAAATTTTCATTAATTATAAATAAGGATACTTAATTTAGTCAATAATTTACATAAAGTTGTTTGTCTTAATAATTTAATGAGTGTCTAAATTCTAAACGTGGTCCTAGTAATCCCACGACTATATATGACTGTCCTTTGATCAAAATCCCACCATTTAACTAATCAATTAAAACATTTGGCCCATATAAATCTAATACTATTCCAATGTACTCTAATATTATCTAATAATTCCCTAAAAGTTATATGTGAATATTGTTTTAAACATAAGTTATATATATGTAATATTATTCTCCTAAAAAGTGTGTTTACTCCTAAACCCATATTATTACTGACTTTTTTAATACACCCATATTATCATAAACCTAATTAATTCTTTAAATAGTTCCTTCTATTCAGTCTAATTAATGTGATTTATCCTAATCTCTCAATTAAATATTGTTCCTTTTGTAGAAGTATATATAATTTAATTATGTCATAAATTCCAACTGAATTGAAGATTCCCTTACTATTCTGACCTTTCCACCTTATAACACATCACTCTCATCTTTCAGATTTTTCTACTTTTAAATATTAAACGTACCAACTGTCTTCTTCTTTCTCCTACATTTCTTTCCTAGCCGTAGAGTATAACTCCAAGATTTCCATTTTTTTCTTTTGAAAAAAATAAATAAATCAGAATTTACAATTTACAATTTTATCCTTTAATTTCTGAAAATTCAGAATTTTGCCCAATTCCGACTCCAAAGATCAGTTTGGGATCAATCGTTAATTCTGGGCTGTTTAGACCAATTTAACGATTTTAACTAAATAACATTAAAGGAATAAAAGAGTGTAAGAAAAAGTAAAATAAAAATAAAAATAGATGAGAAGCAAATTGGGCTGAATGACCCGAAATTCGGGATTGATTGTCCAATTTGAGCCAAATTTCACATTTCGAACTGAAATTCACCTAAATTTTCCAATTTTCAAAGTAAAAAAAAAAAAAAAGGAGAAAATTGTCGGTCCAAAAACTTAATTGTTGAAATTGTGGGATTCGATAAACTACTCTTCAAATAAAAAATGAAAAAGGGTAAAATAAAATAGTGGTTGCTTGCATTATATGTAATGAAACTCAGAAAAAAAATAGTTAATTAAATTCGAAGGCTAATCGTTGATGTTGCTCGATCAATTTTTCCAAACCATCATAATTGACGTGTGAATAAAATCAGTGTTAATGCATCTTTAGATCTCAGCTTTTTCCAATGTGATGTCCTAAATAAAATCATTCATCAAGAAAAGGACCTAAATAACACATGATTTAGTCCATGGTGGACACAAAAATGGACATGGAATTAAATTAAAGAAAGAAAGAGGTTTAGATAGGCGGCTCCTTGTATTCACACACTTCCCTATTTTGACTGATCTTAACAAAAAGCTTTTTAGGCCACCTAAATAATATAATACTATTATCCTGGGTTTTTATGTACTTGTAAATTATATTTAAATTCAAGATCAAGTTTGAATGATCAAATTGTATTGGGCAAAGATTCTTCTTGATTAATGCAGTAACTTTAAATGGAACCTACTTATCTTGACAATCTCCATACAATTACCCAAATTGATCATAAATGGAGTACTATATTGTTGCCAAAAATTGCGCAATTTTCTGAAAGAGAAAAGGATAATTACAACTTACAAGGCCTGGTTCTCTCTCTCTAGACTCAGAGAGAGAGAGAGAGAGAGAGAGAGAGAGACTACTCATTACTACTTAATTAAGTGAGAGTACTTTCGATTACCAACTCAAGAAAGTGCCACTCTTTCAGCTTTGGGTGATAATTGTCTTTTGGATACAGAAAACATAATAATTATTAAATATTTTATTATCTAGAAGAGACTTATTATATATTTGTAAATTGTTGTGTTAAATTAAATATTATATATATGCATGAGAGAAGAAGGGTAGAAGACTAGGAAAAATTCATTTTACGTCCACTTAAAACGTTACTGTCCATTTTACGTCCATTTATTTTTAGGGTTTCACATTTAGTTCAATTACTATCAAAATCGACCAATTTTGGTCAATTGAGGGTGATTGCATCTCAATCGCCCCCAATTTTGAATTTCTGGCTGTCACGTGTGCTTCGATAAGTCACGTCAGCACTCAGCTGCCACGTGTGCTCCGATAAACCACATCAGCTGTTACGTGTGCTCCGATAAGCCACGTCAGCTGAACTCAGCCAGAAAATCTATCTCCAGCGGCCAAAGGGCCAAAATTGGTCGATTTGATAGTAATTGGACTAAATATGAAACCCTAAAAATAAATGGACGTAAAATGGACAATAGCGTTTTAAGTGGATGTAAAATGAATTTTTTCCCATAGAAGAGTAGCAGTCGCCAAGGCATTAAAAAAAGCATCTTCTTCTTGTTTGATATATATATATATATATATATATATATATATATATATGATTTTTCTTAAATACCTTTTCCAGCTTTAAATTTTTATATTTAGATCAAATTTTCCCAGATTTTTCAGTTTATTCAGTTGCTTTATTTTATATTTGTATCATATTGACTTTTGCTTCATTCTACTTCAATAATGTTCTCTTAATCTGTAAAATCCCCCCCCCCCCCCCCCCCGGCCAAACCAAATATTATAATTTTAATAATATATGTGAGATACATTTTTTTTTAACTATCAAATACAAATTCCACATTTTTAAAAAATAGTGAGAAACAAACGAGTTGCATGCCGTTTATAAAGGGTAATCAAACACACATTTTTCTATCAAATCTTTCTTTATTTATCTTTTCTCTTCAGAAACTTAGTCTTAAACGCCATAATATCTTTCTCTCTCTCTCCTCCTCTTCTTTACTTTCTCTCTCTAGAAGGATTCCCCCTCTCTCCCCCTCTTATTTACTAATTTCTCTCACAATAACCCAATACAGAAGAGTCAGCTCCAACAACCTTTTATATGATTTGTAATTCTGTACACACAACAACACAATCAGAAGAGGCAGCTTCAACAACTTCTATATGATCTGAAAACAAGATTTATATATAAGAGAGAGAGAGAGAGAGAGAGAGAGAGAGAGAGAGAGAGAGAGAGTCTTTTGTTATTGGTTCACATAAATACGTAGTAGCTAGGGTTTCCAAGGGAAAAGCCAGTTTTATTTGTAACTTGAAGTGCAAGACATTTAAAAAAACCACAGCAGCCAGCTACTGCCACCGGAAAGTCGTGATTCTCCGCCGCCGGGGACAAGGTCAGCGTCGTTTTCAGACAAAATTCACGCCCTTAATCCTGCCATTTTTATTAAAATCAAAATTATCCGCAAATCCCAAATAGTCATAATTATGGTAAACTCAACAATAAATGATCTTCTCCGACCAAATTAACCAACCTCTGGGAACATGTAACATTGCTCAAATCCACTTGCTTTTCCTCAAGAAATCCAATCAAACGTTGGAAATTCTCTTTGGTGGGCTTGTAATGTCCACTACTCCAGCTCAATCCCTATTTTCATACCAAACCCAAATTAATACCACCAAAAGAACAACAAATTAAGTAAGACAAAAGGTAATTATACCCACATTAATGGAAGACTATTAAAAGTAGTTAATAAAGATGATGATGACCTTGATAGTGCCATGTGAGACTTGTATGAACCCGGCAGCTAAAACCGGAGCTCCGGCCAAGAAAGTGGAGTGATGAAACAAGCCCTTTTCCTTTTTTCCAACATACAACTTCTTCCATGGACTCAAAGCATAGATCCATTCTTCACCAACCTTAGTCTCCACTGCGTTCCCACTTTTTTTGTAGTAGATACTCCCATTTTCTGCTATCACTTCAAAACTTTCTCTTTCCACCTAATTTACAAATAAAAGAAATAATCAAGAAATTAAACCCGCTTTTTATTCATCATCATCATCATCATCATCATCATCGGTTGAGTTAACTCACTTGTTTTTGGAGATAGGAGACTCTTTGTTCATCTAACATGCGCCGCCCACATATCTCCACATCTTTCCCTCTCCCATCTCCATGATCAAGCCACTCAAAGAAACTCTTCCGACTTTTACTCTCCTCCCACTCCTTTAAATACAACCACAGATTCGATCCGTATCGATGATGGAGATCAATCTGAGAACATTCAATTTTTTCACACATCAAAATAAATATACAACTTTTTGGTTCTTCAATATATGAATAGATCAGTTTCAAAAGATCAAACTCACAGCTTCCACCCAATGTTTCTTGTCCAACATCTTGGCATTCTTGTCCTGCATCAGGCCTCTTCTATTCTGAGAGATGGATTGCTTGCTTGCTTGCCTCAAAAAAAAAAAAAAAAGAAGAAGAAGAAGAAAACAAAAAAATATCATGCATACTTACAGCCTCTAACCATTGTTGAACAACAACGCCTTGCGCTAAGTTACCCTTATCCAACCACCCTCCGATCTACAATCACCAACAAATTATTAATAATTTTTTAAACTTATGATCATCATACATAGAAGCAATAAATTTATAATTACTTGATCACATGATATATAAGTTTATAAGATCAAATTGTGAAGAGTGTTACCTCAACTTCCACTAGTTTAACTGTTTCCTCAGGTGAGAGAGAGTGGTAGTGGTCCCTTTCCATTCTTGCCTCAAGTACTTAACAAACCATTCTTGCAGATGTGACATTTATAGTACTTCTCATGTAAATTCAAGGATTAACCACGTAAAATTGCAAAGTAAAGAGTAATTAATCGAATGTTCTACAAATTATCCTAGGTCAAATTTGCAACCTTTAATTGGTTACTATGATGATTTGTCACATTATATATGCTTTTCAGCTAGCATAACTAATTAATTAATATTGCATTTTATTTTGCACGACAGAATCTTTAATTTAATCTTAGTCTTAAACTTAATTATGGTCGAGATGTGACCATATATATGAGTCGTATAGTGAAGCTGGTTCGAATTTCCGTCAACATGGGTACTTAGGTAGGTAGAAATGACAAGACTTATCTTGATTTGTTTGTATACATAATTATGTTGTTGAATTTAAATCACATAATCTTATACAAGTCAATATATATTATTTGTAGAGTGCATCATACTTGTTAATTTATGGTTATATATAACATATCTATACAAGAATTACGATATTAGAAGTATGTATTAATTAATATGTGAGTACGTAGTTTTGTAATTAAGCATAACATATACTGTAGATATATATTACAGTATCCATAGTATTATAAAGGAAATACGGTAACATCAAAATAATAGCCTTTAGTCTCTTCAATCATTTTAAATCAAAATTCAAATATTATAAAATCAGAAAAAAAAATGTTTTAATTGTGTAGACATAATATGAAAATGATATATTTTAAACTAATTGATTACCTTCTTGAAAATAAAAAATATTGTAATATAATAATTTTAGTACCTCTACCCACCCAAGTCCGCAATCCTAATTTGTAGCTTATTTTATGGTTAGTTACAATTAGTAACTGTGCCCACCATAATTAGTAAGATCAAATGTAGTTTAGTTTAAGTTTGAAATTAGGAAAAAAATAATCTAAAAGAGATAACGTGAGTGGATGGTACTATTTAGGATGTAATCTTCTTTTTGGTCAATATATGTGTGGCGTTTCACTTTCATTAATTAGGACAAAACTAGAGACAAAAATTGTTAGAAGCATGGGACAAGATTCTAAAAAGGAAAAACATATAAATTTATGAACCCCTTGCAAGTTTGTTGACAAGCTCTTAAACGAGCAAGCTTGTAAATAGTAAAATCAATAATTTGATATTTACTTTGCAAATCACACTTTTTAAAATAATAATGAATATAGAAATCCTACACTAACTTTTTTGTTTTGCATATTAGATTTTAGCAAATGAATATAGTAATTTATTTTTTGGTTCAATACGTGTAGCTGGGTATATATATAATATATGTATCTTTTTTTTTTTAACCCAATACCTTTGAATGACACATTTCCTATGGACAATCGTAAAATATCAAAATACAATCAAACCGTGAACAATAAAATAAAATAAAAAATCATGAGCTTTAATTTGCATAATTTTCTTTTTTATCAACAAGAGATATTACCAAGTGAGGGATTAAGTGGAAATCATGAAACTAGTCTATACAAGCAAACAAGTGATGTACTTTAATATTTGAAAATAGATGTAAATATATAAAATTCAAATAACAGAGATGGACTAAATTGTCAAAGTTGGGTGTGCTCAATACATCAAAAAGTTAATTAAATTAAGAAATTGAATGGTCCTACATTAGCTAATAATGTCTTGTCACACATGCAATTCCCAAATATTACCTGCCATTATCCATCCTTTTATTTTTTTTAATTCTTTTTAATTACAGTGGGATGGAATTTTCAAGTGACATTTTGTGTATTAAGTAGACATGGCATAGTTTGAATGTCAAAAGTTTTTATGAGTCATTTTCAATGCAAGCTGTGTGTGTGTGTGTATATATATATATATAGCAATTGGGTTCTTAAGGAAAAGAAAAATGAACAAAAAATAAATAAATAAAAGTACTACAGTACCTTTCTCCAAATCATCATGTGTTTGTCAATTTTGTTCAAGGAGCAAGAACACCTAGATATTAATTATATTCACCACACAATTAAAGGTGTAAACTGATTATTAGTACATGACTAGCTGATGAATACGAAACATTAATTAATCTTGGGACAATGACTTTTTTTTTATACCCGGCCAAAAAGAATAAGAAATAAAAATCTCTTAAGGAGACCCATATTATATATCCAATTCTAGATCTAAATTTTTAAGTTTTTCAATAAGGGCACAATTTATCCTTATTTTTGAAAACAAAGATTCCATTGCTATAATTGAAAATATAGCTGACAAGTAGTGATTTGTGAAGAGTTCTCTTGCTACTCATTTTATCAACTATTTTGTACTAAAATTAGTTTTCCATAATTAATTTTCATAGATTTAATGAAGGTTAAAAATATGAAAGCTATTTAAAACTTAGATATATATGTCATATGTGTGAGGAAATCAGTGATCGTAGGTTTGTTTCCACTTGTGGTCTCACTATCAATTAATGGCCAGAATTTGTAATTTTCACCACTTTATCACCCAAAAAAAAAAGAAAAAGAAAAGTATCATCATCATGAAATCCCAATTTTTTATTTTTTTAAATTGGAAAAAAGTTGAATCTTTATTTTGGAAGTGTGCAAGCCACAAACTTGTAATAATATTGTTAAAAGGTGAAGAAGCTTAGCTTGAAAAGTCTCTCTTTCTCTCTGCTCAGTAGTCATATTTCTATTGTTTATTTCTATACTTTCTAAATAAACTCTAATATGATATAATTAATAATTTCAAAGAATAATACAAAACTGAACATCATATTATTTATATATATGTTAGCAATCAAATATCAATATATATTTAGTAAATAAGGTCGTAGAAATAAATAATGGGCCGGGTTGCATTTAAAATACCCGATCCTTTTAACTATACGGGCCATTACAGAGGGGCCCAATCATATAAAAAGGTCCATCAACTGTCTTACAATTAATCAAGAGTTCAGAAGAATTAGAAATTAATTCAATAAGGAATATAATATTTTCAAAACGTTAGTATTTATTTATTTATGTACAATTACATATATATAATTTTATCAGTATAAGGATTTGTGGTGAATTTGCATTAAACTAATTCTTTCAAGCCTAATGTACTAACAAAAATCATGTATACCTTTTGAAAAAAATAATAATCTATCTAAAATAGGTCTTTGCTGATATGGGTCTCTAAGTCAATTTTATTGATTTCGGTTACACTTCAAATTACCTTCTAACATTCACCCAATTTTATCGGGCTTAAATTTTATCGGGTCGACCCAAGTCCAACATTGGTTCTTGAGGAATTACAGTATTACAGATAAATTACAGCTTTTTGGGCTCATATTATAAAGGTTAAGATAAATTAAATTTCACAAAAACTTGCGTAAGCGGTATTACAAATAATTTTTATGAGACAAATCTTTTTTACCTACTAAACAAACCCATTTTTATAAATTTAGATATAAATTCAAAAGTGTGGATTGTGAGTTGACCCACCTTACATAAAATCATCTGTGAGACGGTCTCACATAAAACTTACTTATTAAACTTACCCATATTTGAAAGTGTCATTGGAGTCTTGAGATTTGCATTGCGTTCTGTGAGTTTTTCTCTTTCACTTTATCCATGTATTATTTTGCATGATTTTCATGAGATGTGGCTCTAAATGGGTTAATAATTTATCATGATTGGTTTTCTTTTAGAATCGTGATTCGATTTTACCCAACTTTTTTGCCCAATAATATATATAGCCTACGAAACTGCCAATATATAACATGCTTATAATTCTTTTGTTTTGTCTTTTTTGGAGAAAAATGCATTTTAATCACATTAGAAATGAGACTAACTTATAGTCCCAAATGAAAATTTTATTGTATTATTATTATTATCCACACTATTGGGAATCTTACTATCTTTTCTTGTATGTATAATTCCAATCGTATTCTTTCAAGTAGCATTTTCAAAGGTGAAGTTTTTTATGTATTTTTAGAGGCAAAATGTAGTTTTGACTAATTATATAACAGCTGATTCGAGAATGTAACTTACACTAATCAAAAAGTAATAAATAAAATCTTAACATTATTATAGTCCTAATAAATTTCATTGATCATTCTTACCAGAATTTTCCTTATGAAGCATATATTTAAATAAAAATATCTAGAGTTGGTAGCTCTTTTGTGTGAAGCATGAATGGCACATGTAATGCCAATGCTATCGTATCTTGTAGTTAGTTGTGGTTGGATACAAATAGTAACTTAACCATGATTAAGTGATGTGTTAACTGTGGTTGGATAAAATTAGTGATTGGCACGTGATGGCTAATGTTATCTTCATAATTCCAAGTGAGTGTGACTTCCATTTAAAATAAAAATAAAAATTGCAAGATGCATGGTCCACGAATAAACAACCCGTAAATTTGTACCCAAACCAAGTTTGTTGATAGGCTACAATAATTTTTGGCAAAATATTTTATACAACTGGTGCATGAATTTAGGATCCATGCACTCGGGTCGACCCGCTCCACGCGCCTCTGACGCTCGTTTTCACGCGCCTGGTAGGTGCGCTCAAACCCACCAAGATTCGCTTCCGGCAGTCATACCCTCATGTTATGTTAGAGTTACTCTCATATTATGTTAGGATTACCTTCATGTTATGTTAGTGTTACCCTCATGAGGGTCACTCTAACATAACATGAAGGTATGATTAACATTGTTTTTTACCTTCATGTTATGTTAATGTTACTTTCATGTTATATTAGTGTTACCTTCATGTTATATTAGTGTTAACTTCGTGTTATTTTAGTTCAGTGGTTTTAAACTAAGGGTATGAAATCTGGAGATGGGGTCACATTAACATAACGCGAAGGTAACCCTAACATAACACGAAGGTAACACTAACATAACGTGAGGGTAACAACCAAAACACGCAAAAGAAGTAAAGAGACACGGGTTGGGCGGGCCAACCCAGCCCGCGCGCGGCCCAGTTGCACGAATCACAGATCCGTGCAACTGGTGCACAGGAGAGTAACTCATAATTTTTTTAATACAAAAAATAATAGTACTTATGTTTTAATTGATTAATGGAATGATTATATGCAGAACATGCAAAAATGGCTGTTTATCTTCGT
Source organism: Scutellaria baicalensis (assembly GCA_005771605.1). NCBI lineage: Eukaryota > Viridiplantae > Streptophyta > Magnoliopsida > Lamiales > Lamiaceae > Scutellaria > Scutellaria baicalensis. Next base: position 77,266,716 of record CM016721.1, read on the forward strand.
CACTTTGTTGGAAATTTTTGAATTCTTAGAAAAAGAAGATGGCATAATTTCGATATGGAAACATGAGTAAAACTTATTCTAAACGAACCCAAATTAAGAAACACAAAAACTTGTGTAGTCGTATTCCACTTGTACCCTCACTGTTGGATTGATTCATTAGTCGCCAAACCGTGTTAATAACCAATATGCACATTTTCATGTAAAGATTACCAAAAAAAAAAAAAGACAATAATTATAAAGGGAAGCATGAAATAATTTATTTGATTGGTTTTCTTTGACAATTTAGATTCGTTTCTAACCAACCCCCCCCCCCCCCCCCCCCCAAAAAAAAATTATAGTGGGGCCGATTAATTGTGTATTATTAGGATAAAGGCATGTGTACAGATGTGATAGTGAGGGTTAGTTGGTTTAATATATTTGTCTTCTTTTGTTTCATTTTGTCCTAATTTCCAGTAATTGTGTCCAACAACATGCTTTTGCATGCTTTGATTTTTCCCTTTCTTACAAAATTGCAAACAAATTAAATGCATTAATTAATATCCCCACTATTAACAAATATTCCATTAGTTTTCTTGTGTTTTTAGTTCACACTTTTAAAGATGTATTCTTTCAACCTCTTATGCTATAATATTTTTTCAATTTTGTTTTGTCTCTTTTGGAGAAATTGCATTTCAATCCCACATGACATGAAAAGCTTATGGCCCCAAATGGTTAAATGCATGATTAACCCCACTATTCGGAATTCCATTAGTTTCTCTTTCACTTTTTTATAAAATTCACATAAGTAAAGTTGTATTCTTTCTAGAAGCATTTTCATATGGCAAAGTTTCTGCATATTTTTCAAGCAAAATACTAATTTCATCAAATATCTGCAAATAAGTCGAAAACTATTATATAAACAAATCAAAAGCTTATAATGAACAAAATTCAAATTCATTAATAGTTTTGAAAGTTTGAAAAATATTTATTATAGCTATTTAAATAAAATCAAATGAATCAATTTGTTTACCACTATACTTCAACCATGGGGCTAGATTCTTGACAAGGGTCACATGTTCTGAAATAAATGGAAGAAAAATAAAAAGTCGTAATGATTGACTGCTTTTTAATATTAGGTTCTGGAAATTAAATATATATAATTAAAGTAATTGGGCCTTCTTAATTTTGATTTGATTATATTGAGATAAGACTGCAAAAATAATATTTTTCTTAATTCCTAGAAAAACGAAAGGTTATGCTTTTTATTAATTTCAAAAAATTTACATCATAATCGTCCAATGATCTTAAACAAGTTAATAAAATCATTACCATTATTAAATTGGAATATATTTTATTTATAAAAATAGCCAGCCGACAGCAAGTCCCTACACGTCAGCATTTAGGAAACATCCTCTGATTCTTTCAGTGATTAGATGGGAAGATCTCACTCTGATGCTGACTCAACCACATTTTCTATTTGATTTTCAGATTTTAATTAATATTCTAGTAATTATTATTAATATTTAAATCTTTTTTTGTTAAGAACAACAATATTCAATGTTACACCATAAATGATAACGATAATGTAAAGAGACATTTAAAAGTCTTGAAAACAATTTTGCAAACCTAACCCATCCTCACCAGATTAATTTACATAAATCCAAATTAATATTTCCTCGAAAAAGTTAACAAATCCATATATTAATTAGTGTTGTAAAAGTCTAGGTCCTTTATATGAATTAATCATGATCAATGGCACACGCAATGCCAATAAGAGACCAAATTAAATAATGATCACTTCCTTATTTTTTTATTTGTCGTTTTATATATGTAACATATCATACACCATTTAATTATTTATTCTCATTCCTATTGATCTCTGAGCGTAATTCTTCTTGTTTGCACCTATCTCAATATATTAATAATACTTAATTCATTCTAATTTCCATTTATAGCTTCATTTTCTTTTCTTAGTTAATTCATTTACTGATATGTCCCTATTTAACTCAATCTTTTTAATCTTAAAAATATAAAAAAAAAACATTAATCATAATAATATATTAAAATATATGATACTCATTAAATATAAATATAGTAGGAAATTCAAATAATTTTCTCTATCTGTATAAATTAAAGTCCAATAGACCAACATAGAGGGTGTATAATAATTACCATCATAAAAATAATATTTACATTAATGATACAAAATAAGGGAATTAATGCATCGATATTTCATTTTAGGTTTAGTATAACGATGATACTAAATAAAACTAGTGCCTCGAATTAATAAAATTTAGAATGTCTTATTCTTCATATAGATTTAAGATTGTCATATCATGGAAACGCAACACCACACATCTATACTATTAAGTCCTCTAAAAATAATTTAGATGAATATATATATATATATATATATATATATTTATTAAGATCCAGTGGAATCAAGAAAAGAGACAAAGTTTGAACATAGGGAAATATGTTTCGATTTTCATTTTTTTTGATATAAGGATATTTAATTTAGTTAATAATATATTTACAAAAAAATTGTATTTCTCTAAATAATTTAATTAGTGTGTAAATTCTAAACGTGGTGCTAATAATCAATCCCACGACTACTGATTGTCCTTTGATTAGTTAATCTTCTTTTGGGATCAGAATCCCACCATTCAACTAATTAATGAAAACATTTGGCCCATATGAATCTGATAATTGTTACTATTTACTCTTATATTATCTAATGATTTCCCAGAAAGTTACCTGAACTTTTTTAACATGATCAGTTATATGTAATATTATTCTCCTAAAAAGATTAAAATGATACACAAATCACTCCAAGTATAGCCACATGATTAATACCATCCACATAAATTAACCTTGGCTATTTAATTAATACTCCCTCATTAACTTTAAATCTAATTTGTCATATTCTCCATTGAATATTATTTAATTCCTTTTGGAGTAACAAGTAGTTGCACTAAAAAAGAATATACAGTATAATTTAATAATGTTATATATGGCATGAATTGAAGATTCCCTTTCAATTTTGACCTTTCCATCATACACACCGTACCATATCTATCTCTTAGATTATTCTTTTTATAAATATTAAACTTACCAACTACCTTCCTCTTCATCCTACATTTCTTTATGTAGCATAGGATATGACACCAAGATTTCCACTTTTATTAGCAATTACTGCCAACCCATAATTGTAATTCAATGACATATTGATAAAGTGTAGTTACATTAACATTAGAATCTATCATCTGTCGTACTCAGCAACTTATCACAGTATGTCGATCAATTCCGGTTATTAATTTTTCAAGCTCTCAGTTTTATCCTTTAATTTTTGACATTAAGACCAATTTCAGCCTTATAGGCCGAATTGAGCTACAAAACGAACCAATTTATCAGAAAATATCACATGGAAAGAAATCAAGTTCCACAAAAGGACCATAAATAATGTGTATTTGAAAAATAAATAACAAAATAAAAAGTAAAATTATAACACATGATTTGGCCTACGGAATTAAAGAAGGATAGCTTAGATAGGATTTCGGCCTCCCTTATTTTTCATTTCACACACAATTTCCCTATTTTGCCTCTGGATTTTTATTTAATTTAAGATTTTATTAGATTCCAGATAAAGTTTGAATTGATCAAAGTATTGGGCAAAGATTCGTGTTCATTAATGCACCAACTTTAAATGGATCCTACTATTATTGATAATCTCCATACAATTAATACTCGAAACCATTCATATATTATTATAAAAAAAATCGCATAATTTTCAGAGAGAGAGAGACTACTCATTTACTAGTACTATATACCAAAAACAATTACCAACTCATAAAAGTGCGACTCTTTCATCAGCACATTGGGTGATAATTAACCCAGAGAGAGAAAGAGAAATAGATAGATAGATAGAGAGAGAGAGAGAGAGAGAGAGAGAGAGAGAGAGTCTTTTGTTATTGGTTTACATAAAATACGTGGCTAGGGTTTCCATGGGAAAATGCTACCAGCCTGTTTTATTTGCAACTAAAAATGCAAGACATCTAGATAAACCGACAGCAGGCAGCTAAAGCCACCGGAAAGTCGTCATTTCCTCGCCGGAGACAGGGTCAACGTGGTTTTCAGACAAAATTCAGGCCTTTAATCCTGCCATGTTTATTAAAATCTATCAAAATCTGCGAATCCCAAATAGAGATAACGGAATTAACCAACCTGTGGGAACTTGTAAGATTGCTCAAATCCACTTGTTTTTCCTCAAGAAATCGGATCAAACGTTGGAAATTCTGTTTGGTGGGCTTATAATGCCCACTGCTCCAACTCAATCCCTATTTTCATACCAAACCCAAATTAATACCACCAAAAGAACAACAAATTAAGTAGACTATTAATAAAGATGATGATAACCTTGATAGTGCCATTTGAGACATGTATGAAGCCGGCAGCTAAAACCGGAGCTCCGGCCAAGAAAGTGGAGTGATGAAACAAGCCCTTTTCCTTTTTTCCAACGTACAACTTATTCCATGGACTCAAAGCATAGATCCATTGCTCACCCACCTTAGTCTCCACTGCACTCCCACTTTTTTTGTAGTACATCCTCCCATTTTCTGCTATCACTTCAAACCTTTCTCTTTCCACCTAATTTACAAAAACAAAAAATAATCAAGAAATTAAACCCACTTTTTATTCATCATCATCATCATCATCATCATCGGTTGAGTTAACTCACTTGTTTTTGGAGATAGGAGACTCTTTGTTCATCTAACATGCGCCGCCCACATATCTCCACATCTTTCCCTCTCCCATCTCCATGATCAAGCCACTCAAAGAAACTCTTCCGACTTTTACTCTCCTCCCACTCCTTCAAATACAGCCACAGATTCGATCCGTATCGATGGTGCGGGTCGATCTGACAACATTCGATTTAACAAATATCTATCAAGAAAGTATACAACTTTTTGGTTCATCAATACATAAATAGAGGTTCAAAAGATCAAAACTCACAGCTTCCAACCAGTGTTTCTTTTCCAACATCTTGGCATCCTTGTCTTGCATCAAGCCTTTTCTAATCTGGGAGAAGGATTTCTTGGCTAATTTGGTTAGACACACACACACACACACAAACTTACAACAATGATATATCACACTTACCCCTTCAAGCCATTCTTGAACAACAAAACTTTGGGCTGAGTTATCCTTATCCACCCACCCTCTGATCTGCAACAACAAATGAATAAATCATCATATACATTGAAGCGATAATATTGTAAATTCTTTATCACATGATATATATATATATATATATATATATATAAGTTTATAAGATCAAATTATAAAGACTAGTGCTACCTCAACTTCCACTATTTTAACTCTTTCCATTCTTGCCTCAAACTTAACCATGCTATTGTTGTACACATTACATTTATAGTACTTCTCATGTAAATTTAAGGATTTACCATAAAAAATTGCAAAGTAAAGAGTAATTAATCGAATGTTCTATGAATTATCCAAGGTCAAATTTTCAACCTTTAATTGGTTACTGTGATGATTTTGCACAATATGCTTTTCAGCTATAGCATAACTAATTATTGCATTTTTTTTAATTACGACAGAATCTTTAATTTAATGACTTGGTCTTAAATTTTAATTTTGGATGAGATGTCACCATCTGAATCGTTTATGGAAGCTAGTCCAAATTTCCGTCAACATGGGTACTAATTAGTGCTAGGCAAAATGACAAGACTTTTTGTGTACTTAATTTGTTTGTATACAGAATTATATATGTTGTTGAACTTTAAATTACATAATCTAATAAGGTCAACATATATTTGCAAAATGCATCATGCATGTTTTTTATGATTATAACTTATATACCTACACAAGAATTACGATGTTATAAAGATGAATTGATACCGCGTGAGTAATTTTGTAAGAATAACATATATACTGTATAATATATATATATATATTATAGTATTATAAATGAAATACAATAACACATCAAATTAATAGCTTTTAGTCTCTTCAATCATTTCAATTAAAATCCAAATATTATAAACTCAGAAAGAATGTTTTAGTTGTGTAGAATCAATTCGAAAATGAATTTTAGAATTTGCAATTTTTTTAAAAGAACCTGCATAATAATAACAGTTTGTGAAATAATTTTAAACTTATAGATTACTTTCTTGAAAATCACCTCTACCCACCCGAGTCCGCAATCTTACTTTGTAGCTTATTATGTGGTTGGATACAATTAGTATATATAACTGTGCCCACAATTAGTAATATCAAATGTACGTATTTTAATTCTGAAATTAGAAAAAAAAAAAAAAAAAGATCTAAAAGTGATAACGTGAGTGGATGGTACAATTTAGGATGTAATCTTCTTTTGGTCAATATATATGTGTGGCGTTTGACGTTCATTAGGACAAAACTAGAGAGAGAAATTGCAATTTAAAAAGAAAAAAACACATAAATTTGTGAACCCTTTGCAAGTTTGTTGACACTTGACAAGTAGCTTGCAAATAGTAAAATCAATAATTTAATATTAACTTTGTAAACCACGCTCTTACAAATAATAATCAATATTGAAAGCCTAGTCAAACTCTTTCGTTTTGCAAATTATAGATTTTAGTAAATGAATATGTAATTTATGTTAATGTGTGTGTGTGTGTGTCTCACTTTTTTTTTTTTTTTTTTTTTTTGAGGAAATTTAACCCAATATCTTTAATTGAAGCACACCATTTCTATGGAAAACCCGTAAATTATCAAAATACAATCAAAAAGGGGAACAAAAAAACAAAATTCAGCTTTAATTTGCATGAGTTTTCTTTTTTATCAACAAGAAATATTACCAAGTGAGGGATTAAGTGGAAATCATGAAATTAGTCTATACAAGCAAACAAGTGATGACTTTAATATTTGAAAATAGATGTAAATATGCCAAAGTTTGGTGTGCTCGACATCAAAACTAAAGAATAGTTAGTGAATTTAAGAAAATGATCGACATGACTAGCTAGATAATGTCTTGTCACACATGCAATTCCCATAATACCCTCTTTTTAAAATAAAAATAAAAATTCCCCTTTAATTACAGTGGGATGGAATTTTGAAGTGACAATTTGTTTAGTAGTACAGACATGTATTGTATATCTATAAATTTTGGCATAGTTTGAATGTCAAAAGCTTTTATGAGTACGTCGTTTTCAGTGCAAGCTGTATATATATTGTATATAGCAATTGGGTTCTTTAGGAAAAGAAAATCAGGAAAAAATAATAATAATAAAAGTACCACACGTTCCTTCAAATCATCAAGTATTGTTCAATGAGCATGAACACGTAGACATTAAGAATATTTACCACACAATATATAAAAGGTGTAAATTAATTTTTATATGACTTGCTAATATATCGACGTCGCAATATGCGTTGTGTTTATGGAGATGAATGCGAAACATTAATTAATCTTGGGACAATGGATTTTTTTTATACCCAAAAAGAAGAAGATCAAATTAAAATCTTAATGAGACCCAATTTATATATTATTTTTCAATTTTAGATCTAAATCAATTTTAAAGTTCTTCAATAAGGTCTCAATTTATCCTTTTTTATTTTTTTAAACAATGATTCCATTGCTATAAATGAAAATATAGCTGACAAGTTGTGACTTGTGAAGACTACTCTAGCTACTCATTTTATCACCTATTTTGTACTACAATTAGTTTTCTATAATTAATTTTCATAATTTTTGTGAAGGGTAAAAAATATGATAGCCAACTAAAAACTTAGATATATATGTCATATGTGTGAGGAAATCAGTGATCCTAGTTTTGTTTCCACTTGTGCTCTCACTGTTAATTACTCGTCAAAATCTGTAACTTTCACCACTTTATATCACCCAAAAAAAAAATAATCAGCATTCCCAGTTCATTTTCTTTCATTGGACAAAAACTGTTTTGTAAGGAACCTTATATAGATTTTGATGAGGACAAAACATGTGATAGATAGGGCCTATGATCCTTTGTTGTTAGTTTGAATTGTAAAAGTTTAGACTAGGTACAGGAAGCTTGAAGAATGAAGATTAAAGCTTGAAGATAGATGAAGACCTTGTTGTCCAAAGAAATCAAAAATTGACTAAGTATAGATCACTGCAGTAGGATACTGGAAGGAGCCTGGAAGGATGCTGCCCGAGCAAAATCACAAAAACGGCTAAGTATGGAAGAAAAAGCAACCTTTGGAAGGATGCTACAAAACAGGAGGCTAGCCGAATACGACAAGAAGCAGCAACAACCTTTCCATGAAGCAGTTACCTCGGATTGAGCACTCTGAGTTGCTGTTAGACACATTCATGTACGGACCAATCAAAGAGCGTCATCTGGAGGAATATAAAGGACGAGAGGACGATGCTCAGACTGATTTGGTTGGCGCAGCTGTAGAGGTGTACAACCGCAACAGAATCATGTACGAGTCAATCAAATGAAGACGCGTCACCACAAGCACGCTGCAGAGGAGGAAGCTCTCTTCAACGGGCAGAATCCTCACGCCAATAAATAGAAGAAGACCTGGAATTGAAGATATCCTGAAACTCGCGCAAACAAGCATTCTAAAGCTCTCAATCGCATTAATCTTTTTATTCTTTTAAGTTTCAAATCCAGTCTATCGCAACAAGCATACTCTGTTTCAGAAGCTATCTGCTCTAAAGCTTGCTGCTCCCATCGTTGAAGAAATCTTATTCTTTAATAGACTATCAAGAGTTATTTGATCGAAGACTGTTCCTGATCAAGTGTTTTCACTCTAAATAGTAGAGCAAGTGCTCTGTGTAGGCAAGTAGAGTTTGGTCACTGTGCAGTAACACTGTGTGGAATAAACTGACAGTTCTTGTTAGATTTAGTTTGTTTAAGCAGTGTCTTTGTAATCCAAACTATCACTTAACAAAGTTCCTCCATGAGAAAGAGTAGAGAGGACGTAGAGGGATTAATCAAACCTCGAACCTCTATATATCGTTGTACTTGTTTTTACTGCTTAAGCTTACTGTTTGTTATATCTTTGCATACAACATAAAAGTTTTTCAGATAACTCATTGTTTTAAGTATTTACCGTTGTGCATTATAACTCTATTTTTCATTAAGTCTCTAAAGTAACTGCTCAAGCAGTAACCTCTCTGAAGCAGTAAACTCGGTAGCTACCTGCCTTCTGGGACTTAGACATTCTTTGGAAAAAAAGTTTGAAAATTTTGAGTATGTTTATTCACCCCCTCTAAGTCTACTGCCACTTGAGACCAACATGCTTGAGACCAACATGTTTAATTGAAATCCCTAAACCCTCAAGATATTATGCTTATTTATTTTAGTTTTTCTGAATGTTCCAAATATATGGTTCACTTTAATACAAAATAACACCTATTATAATATACTGATCATATTTAGTTTGTATTTAAACTAGTATTCGCACCCGCACGATGTGCAGTCTGTGATATAATGTTAGTAAATATTAATTATTTGATAATATAATATAAGTAATTTTAGTATATAGAAGACATTATAATATTTAATAACTAAGAAAATCTAAATTTGCTTAAGATAATTCAATTCACAACAATATATCGATATTATACACATCCAATTTACTAATCTATGATTAATACTAAAAACAAAAGTATCAATCATGATCTTCAAATAAAAATTGAAATTTTAACATGCAAAGTTTGTAAGTTTTTTTAAAACTTTTTTATACACAACGATTCTAGTTGAAACATTTTTTTGTATCATCTGTGTTACAAACTAATATCATAAGTCACTTAAATTAAATATACTAAAAAAATTATGAATTAAAAATCAAATTCAATTACTTAAATTAAATACATGTGTGTGAGTATGTATATATAGAAACAACAAACAATAAAATTTAAATTTTATGTAGGAACTTAATGCAAGCACTGTCAATTATATATTTTCAACCTTTTATTTTAAAATAAATTGAATTATAAAAATATTTTTAATTAATATCGTTTAACATCGAAGATGACAGATAATTATTTCATTATAAGTATCACGTAAAATAATTGATATAGATCGACATTGATCATTACAATTAAGCTCAACTCAAAATCGAAATATTGCAGTAGTGATCATGATGATGACAATATAATTAGAAACTAAGCATATAATTTAAATAATTAATTAGTTGAGCCATCTAAATTCAAAACGTGTACTATCATATAAAAATATACGAAGTCCTAAGTGTAAAGTAAAAGGTGAAAATTTTATTCGATTATGAGATATGTATAATTTAAAAAATATTTAGGATGTCATACTACTCAGACTACATACATATTATATATATACATATATGTATATACACACATCTTTAATAGTGTTATATTTATTTATTAATATGATAAAATTATCCCCATGTAAATTAATATTATTTGTCAAAATAGTGAGGCCCAATTGAAAAATAAGAAGGCCCACTAAGCTCTCTCTTACAATTTCCAAAGATAATTGGAACATTTTTATAAAAACTCATAATTGTATAGTGCTAGCTATTATAAATTATATGATGACGATACAATATACTACCTCCGTCCCAAAATAAATGTCGTTTTAGCAACTAAAATTTATCTCAAAATAATTGTCGTTTTCGTATTCCAAAGCATATTTACATGCAACATACCAAATATGCTCTTATTTACTCATCTCAAATTAAATGTGTTAAAGAGATAAAAACCCCTCATTAATTAAATTTAAATAGGGGTAGATCGAATTTTTATCGCATTCCTTAATATATGTGCAAAATGCTAAAACGTCCTTTATTTTGGGATGGAGGTAGTATTGAATAATTATTACTCTGTAACATGCATCTAACAAAAGTTTGTAAGAAAAAGTGAATGAATGGTTTATTAGTTTAAAGCCCAAAGTAAAAGGGAGATAATTATGTAGTACTATGGACTGTGCTTATGGATAAAATCATAAGTTGATCATGAAATTAGATATAGCTTGCAATTTTTTATATAACTAAATGTTGGATTTTTCTTTTCTGCTGAAAAATATGAAGAATTTGTCATAACTTTGCAAAGAAGACTTAATCAATTATGAGTTATATACTAACACTGCGTTATAAGTCTCATATATATAAATTTGTTAGTCTTTTCATACGGATTAAAAGAGCTACTGTAAACAATAATTAAATTAGGTAATTTTCTAATTATTTAATAATAAATAATGTATCTTAAATGGGTCTTTGCAGGTCTGGGCCTCTAATTCAATATAATTACGTTCGAGCATTAATTCACACAATTTAATTGGGCTTCAATTGTATCTCTTGGCCCAATTTCAGCCATGGTTCTTTAAAACTAGTTATTTAAAAGATTAAATTTGTTGGCCCATGCTCTCATGTAAGTCGTGTGTGTAATTATTATTTTTTTTGTGGGGTTTGAATGTAACATTTTATTTTTGCATGTCATTTTCTTTAGCCGATTATGTCCCCCACTAACATACCATTTTTCTAAATTAGCTGAGGAATCTTTTTTACCCTTTTTAGACATTTTTTAAATCATTAAAAAAAAAAAGACATACTTTATTAAATGTTTCTTCTATACTGATTTTGTGATTATCATTACAGGTTATTTTATTCCTCTTAGGAAATTACTAAGATAAAATCAATTACTTTTGTTAGAATTTTTTTTTATTTTTCATATAATTTTGTATAATAACATCGATCATGAACAAAATCATAAAATTCTTTAAAATAATATAAATAGCCTGAGAACTTTGGAGAAATTAAAATAAATTCTTTGTCCATATTTAATTTGGGAGTGTGTGTATATAAAATTCTTAGGTTTGCGTTGCATTGCGTGAGTTTTTCTCTTTGACTTTAGGCATTTAAATAATATTTTCTGAGATTTTCTTGTGATCTAAATACGCAACACATTGACAATATTAATTTAATATGGTTGGTTTTCTTATTAAATATCAAATATCTAATCGAAACTTATTTAGAAAAATCACACATTATGAATAAAATTCTATTACTATTTAATAGATATATATATATATATAATTTTGAAAATATTAATCTAGTTATTTATATAAATCAAGAAATCATCACATACCATTTGACAATTATTCATGTGAATCTTTTAAGAACACCGAATAAGAAATTTTAGGAATTTATGTAGGCAAATATAATACAAATTAGTACCAAAATGAAATATGAAAACATTTTATTAAATAAAATGTAACTTATGAGATATATACATCAAATCGTTTTAAAATGTGACTTTAATTCTTGACTAGGGTCACATATTGTTCTTAAATAATTTGGAGACAAATTAAAAGTCACGATGGTGGACTGCCTTTTAAAATGTAGGTGGGTCCTAAAAAAAACATAATTAATATAGTTGAGATTCCTAGAGCATCCACAATGCAAGCAAATTTTTGGATTTAAATCCACATTAAATGGATCCCATGCATTGTGGGGTAGTAATGGGATCCTAGTTGGAAGAGAGAGAAGGATTTGGATTTAAAGGATTGAATCCAATTTGTTCCAAAAGGTGAAAAAAAAAACAAAACTCGTTAATAGCGCGTGTAGTACACCGCATATTCTGATTGGCGCGTGTACTACACGCGCTATGATGGAAAGTGGAGAGATCCGACAGCTGGGTCCCACCTCATCCAATTCTTTTGATTTTCTTTTGCATTGTATTTTTATTATTATTTGCTTTTATTTTATTTTCCTTTACCATTTTTCATTTCATTTATTTTACTTTTGTTCTCTTTTTTCGTGAATTTTTTATAGTATTGTTTGATTTAATTTATTTTTTATTTTATTTAAATTTATGTTATATCTAACTCATGTATTTTTATAATTGCAAAATGATAATTAAATAACTTATGTATTATTAAAATTGCAACACAAATTATACATTGAAATGGAATAAGTTTATTTATATATTTGTTTAATAAAATATTTTATTTACTTAAAATATTTAATAAAATTTGTGTATCCAAATTTATAAATTTCAAATGAAATTAAAATTAAAATTAAGAGAGAGAAGATTGAGTGAAGTGGGACCCATTAAATAGTTGAATTTGGATTTAATGGGTTGTGGGTGCGGATTTAAATGGATGAAAAGTTAATTTGGATGAGAGAGAGTGTTGATGGATTGAATGAATTGTATTTTTTGTATTAGGGTTGTGAATGCTCTAATTCCTAATCTTGATTATTAAATTGAATATTTTAATTCAGAAAATTATGAGCCACAGCAAACCATACACGTCAGCATTTCAGGAACATCCTTTGACACTTTCAGTTAGAGGGAAGATCCCACTTTCCATTGGATTTTCAGATTTTTATATTCCACTTGATATTAAAATATATGAAAACATTATTAAAATAATATATATTTTCAATGTTACAGCATAACAGATATATAACGATTATGTAAAATAATATAAAGGGACATTTAAAAGTCTTGTAGACGATTTTGAAAACCCGACATGGTAACACACAAATTTAAATAAATTACTCAGAAAGGTTAACAAATCCCTATATATATTATTATATTAAAATGATTTAAATGTCTTGAGGTAGGTTCTCTATATGAATCATGAATTTGTGTTGCATGCAAATAATACTTTTTAAATGAGTAATTTCATTTGTTGTTTTTTTTTTTGTCATTTTATATAATCATACTCACAACAATTTTTCTGTTCTTATATATATATATATATATCTATTACCTATATAAAAGTATGTATATTTCTTACAAAATATGGATTGTCTAATATATCCTTAATAAATATTTTATTTAAGGTTTATGATTTTCATATTTAAATAATTTTACAAAAGAATTCTAAACCAAAATCATATAGAGTTCTATTATGAGTAGGACTTTAATTTACTATACATTTTTTTTTCAATTTAATTTAATTTAATATAGATTGTATATCCTTATAAAAAATTATTATTTAACGTTAATAGTATTATAATATTTTTTATTTAAATACTTCATCATCCACATGCGATGCATGTGCTGATACTCGTATATATATATATATATATATATATATTCTTAACACACATATCTCAATATATTAACATGCGATGCATGTGCTGATACTCGTATATATATATATTCTTAACACACATATCTCAATATATTAACATGCAATGCATGTGCTGATACTCGTATATATATATATATATATATATTCTTAACACACATATCTCAATATATTAATAATACCTCCTCCTTTCCATACTATAAATAGGTTCATCTCCTTTTCTTAATTCTTTTGCTAATATACCCATAATTCAATTTAATCCTTTTAATCTTCATTACAAATAAAGAAATATAAACATGATTATATTAGAATATAGAAGGAAATATATATACTGGATATAATTGACTTTTTCCACTAATTAAGATTGTTAATATAGTAGGAAATCTACTGATAGAATGGCTTTTCCAGTTCCTATAAAGAGACAACAAATTAGCTTTAATACAAATATTATTATCATGGGAACACCAAATATACACTCCCACGTGTATACTCCACCACACATTTTGTCCTTTTCCCAAAAAGTTATACTACTATATATGTAATATTAATTATTCTTCTAAAAAGATTAAAATTATATATTACTCCTACTAATTAAATCCATATTAATACTTTCCACACAAACCTAATTCGCTATTTTATTTAATACTCCCCTCCTAATTTTCACTTTAACCCTAACTCATCCTTGTCTCCATGAAATATATTGTTTCCTAAAAAGTATATTATAATTTAGTTATTAATATTATGCCAATTGAATTGGAGATTCTCTTACAATTCTCATGACCTTTTCTACCTTACACCACCCATTTCTCAGATTTTTCTTTTTTGAAATATTAAAACTAATAAACTATTTATTCGTACTTTTCTTCTGTGGGAAAGAGTATAATTTCAAGATTTCCAATCTTATTAACAATATTTACAACCGACTCATGATTTTCATTGATAAATTATAAAACAGTGGCCCCTTATTAATTGTATAATATAATGAAACTCAGAAAAAGTTGTTAAATTTTCTAAAATATTAGGTTAATTTTCGATATTACAATTCTTTCAGATTAACTTAAATGTTTGACTAAAATCAATCTTATTGTATCTCACTAGATCTCACGTTGAACTGATCCTTTTTAATGTTGTTTGAAATAAAACAAACTTCCACAATATCAATAAATAAATTCAACTTTCACAGTGAGAGAGCTGAACCACCCTCTAATATATAAATAGAAAAACATATAACAAAATATAAATTAAATAAAAAAATATAACACATTTCTGCCAAGGTGGAATGACACACACATGAACATGGAATTAAAGGAAGATAGGATTAGATAGGATTTTGGGCCTTTTTAAACTTGCACCTAGGAGACTCTCCATTATTTGGTCTCTTTCATTATTTTACGAAAACATTTTTTTTTAACTAGACGATCTAAATTTATTAATTTGGTAGGATCTCTGACATCATCACGAATTGTATCTTATTATAACTATTTATTAATCATATTAAGACAAAACAAGATTACTTAGTCTACTAGCCAACTTCCTAGCTAGCTAGCTAATTTAATTAATTAAGTACATGTGGTCAATCAACTACGATGTATAAAAGTTCAAGAACATTCTAAATTGCTAAAGGGATCTAAATGAATCAATCACTTCATAAATCATTCGCAGTTCGCTTTGATGAAAGTTCGTTCGTATTAGTTTAATATTGTGATTCATTAAGGTAACAAACAAACTCAAATTTGATGCAAATCGACTAGCTCGTTATCCCGTGAACAAGTTCGTTAGAAGGCTCATAAGCTAGTTCGTAAGATATAATACTAATGCTTGCATTTTGAGATATAATTTCTATACTATACTTATTATACATTTTATTTTTTTTAAGAATATATATTTTAATTTTGTTAATAAGTTGGTGAACAATTTAATTAATTATTAATATTATTAAGTTCATTAAGGCTCAACTTAAGCTCGAGTTTGTTTGATTGATGATATCACTAACAAACAAAACTGAAGCACTCAACACCTGTATGATTTAACTAATTAATTTTATATCAAAGTCAATAATCCTGTACTATGATTGTAGAAATTATTATAAGTGTTGTGTACATATACTATGAGATTTTATAGTATATATTATAATATTATTCTGGTAGTTTTTAAAAAAAATTGGGGATCTAGTTTGAATGAAATTATTGGACAAAGATTCGTGTTCACTGATGCACCAACTTTAAATGGTTCCTATCGACAATCTCGATGCAAATTACCCCAAAATCGTTCATTATATATTAATACCAAATAAATGCGTAATTTTCTGAAAGAGAAAAGGATCTCTCTCTCTCTCTCAAGGGTAATCAAACACAAATATTTTTTCAAAGTTTCTTTATTTATCTTCTCTCTGCAGAAACAAACGCCATAGTCAGTCTCTCTCTCTCTCTCTCTCTCTCTCTCTCTCTAGATGGATGAGAAAGAATTACAGAAGAAGCAGCTTCAACAACTTCTATACAATCTGAAAACAAGATATATATGTATATATATAGTCTTTTCTTATTGGTCAAACAAACATGTACATAAATACGTAGCTAGGGTTTTGACGCATGCAAGGCAAAAAAACCTTAGTGGTAGCCACTCCCACCGGAGAGTCGTGACTCCAACCTGGCGTCGCCGCCCATTTTCTCGTCGGAGACAACCTCGTTTCAGACAAAATTCACGTCTTTCCTGCAATTCTTATTAAAATCAAAATCTGCAAATCCCAAATACTTATAATAAAAATAATAATGGACAGCACTAATTAAAATGATGTTATCCAACCTCAGGGAACTTATTATATTGGTGATATCAACTTGTTTATTCCCAAGAAATCGAATCAAACGTAAGAAATTCTCTTTGGTGGGCTTATAGTGCCCGCTGCTCCAACTTAATTCCTACATCCCAATATAAATAATATCATCAAAATCAAACCAAAAAAAAAGTTAATACCTACCATCAACGGAGCTAGAGTACTATATAATATATCATGATCACACGACCTTGATGGTGCCATGAGAGACTTGTATGAATCCGGCGGCCAAGACCGGAGCTCCGGCTAAGAAAGTGGAGTGATGAAATGAGCCCTTTTCCTTCTTCCCCACATACAACTTTCTGCATGGACTCAAGACATAGATCCATTGCTCATCCACCCTCGTCTCGACTCGATCCCCACTAGTTTTATAGTACATCTTTCCACCTTTTGTTATCACTTCAAAGCCCTCTCTTTCCAACTATCCATTAACAATCAATCAAGAAGCCCATATTTTAATCATCATCATCATGTATATAATTATGAGTTAACTCACTGGATTTTGGAGATAAGAGACTCTTTGTTCATCTAACATGCGCCTCTCACATTTCTCCACATCCTTCCCTCTCCCATCTCCATGATCAAGCCACTCAAAGAAACTCTTCCGGCTTTTACACTCCTTCCACTCCTTAAAATAGAACCACAGATTCGATCCATATCGATGAAGGGGGTCGATCTGAGAGCATTAATCAATTTGCACATATCAAATCAGTATATATATATATATATATATAGAATATCAAAAGAAATCAACTCACAGCTTCAAGCCAGTGCTTGGCTTCTAGCATCTTAGCATTCTTATCCTGCATTAAGCCCTTTCTATTCTGGGATCAAAAATATAGCTTCGCCTTTTAGATTAAGGGCCAAAAAAAGTAAGAGAAAAATACAATAATAATCATGATGATATATTAATATCACATATACTTACAGCCTCTAACCATTGTTGAAGGACAAATTCTTGAATTTTGTTATCCTTATCCAACCACTCTTCGATCTGCAAAACAATCATGTAAAAATTAATTAATTAAACTCATGATCATCATACATAGAAGCAATAATATTATAATTACTTCACATATATACTTAGGTTTGTAATTAGATCAAAGTAGAAAGTATATATAAAACCTGAGCTTCCACTTGTCTAACTCTTTCCTCAAGTGACAGGGAGTTGGAGTATTCCCTTTCCATTTTCAACACGGCCTCCAATGTTAGTAGAACAAATCCACACATGGGACATTTTATAGAAATTTTCATTTAAATAACCAAGGTAATTATTATTACAAAGTAAGATTGATTAATCGAATTAGTGTCCTATTATATTATCCTAGCCAGGTCAAATTTCCAAGCTTTGGTCACTATGATGATGTTTTCAGAATATTATGGATTTCAGCGTAATTAACTAATTACATGTATGTTTATATATTTAATTTATTTTCCAGACATAATCTTTAATTTAATCTTAGCCTTAGAATTTAACTATGGTCGAGATGTGACCATCTTAGTTATATATAATGGAGGTGGTTAAAATTCATGGATGCTTAGGTAGGAAAAAATGACAAGACTCATCTAATTGCGTATGCATGAGAGAGATATCTTAATTTGTTTATAGACAGAATTAAGTTGTTGAAGTTTTAATTACATAATATAATTTGGTACAAATATATATTTGTAAAATACATCATGCATGTTTATACAATAGTTAATAAATTAATTATCATTTTGTAAGCATTATATTGGTTTATATTTATCAAAATATACAAATTAAATGAAATACAATAACATCAAACTAATAGCTAGCCTGTAGTCTCTTCAATCATTGAATATAAAATCAGAAAAAAATGTTTTAATTGTAGAAATAATATAAAAATCATATATAAAATTAATCTAAGGCTCTATCTGTATAAAATGATTTGATATCATATATATATTGTGGAAATGAATGAATTCAATCTACTCAAGTTGTAGTAGATTTCATAATGCTAAAAATTGGTTCGAAATATAACCGATAAATTTCGAATTTGGTTCTATCCAAACACCACCGACGGATTTACAACTAGAAATTTTAAATACCTGCTCAAACTCGGCCTCCATCCAAGTGGACCCTAAGAATAATTTTTTTCAATAACTAGTAGTAATAATAGCAATATTTCCTGAAAATCATTTGAAACTATTTTTTGATTAGTTTTAGTACCACTAACCATTCCAGTTTGCAATCCTATCTTTGTAGCTAATCATGTGGTTGGATGCATGATAGTAATTGTGCATGCCCATAATTGGTGATATCAAATGTAGTTTAATTTTGAAATTATAAAGAATTAATTAAGAATCTAAATTAAAAGACATGATGTAAGTGGACGATATATACCATTTAGGAAAATACTAATCTTCTTTTAATTTGGTCATACGTGGATTATATTCGAATTTGACTAGAGAGAAAAAATTGCAAGATGCATGGACCAAGAATAAGCAACATATAACTTTGTGAACTCCACAAAACAAATTTGTTGGTAGGCTCTATTGTAAAATCCATAATTTGATAAATATAGAATTAAAATCCTTGGTCATTTTTTTGTTTTGCATATTATATTGATAACAAAAATCATTTTTGGTCCTACCCAAAAATGTCATCCGATTTTGGTCTCATTTACATTTCAATTATCGATTTTTGTCTTGTTATTGAAAATTATGTCCAATTTTAGTCTCTTTTCGCAGGATTTCCAATGTCGGGCTAATTTCCAACGAGTGTGCACACTTCCCCCAATTTCAACACATCTTTGCTCATGTGGTAATTTTTTTCGCTTGTGGCAATTTATTGTACATTTTCTATGCAACTAAAATGCCACGTTATTTAATGAATTAAAAATTAAAAATAATTAACTAAAAAAACAGAAGAAAAATTAAAGAACACAAGAACCCTAATCTAAAATCTTCAAATCCCCAAATCAACAACAAAATCTTAATCTCCAAATTAACAATTTTTTGATATTTAATGGAACGATGCTAGGTTCAATACACATTTTTGTCTTTGAGATCTAGCTGGGTGTGTTTACCCAATATCCGTTTCTTCTTCTTCTTCATTTTGTTTTTAAGGGGATTTTCGAAGCACTAAAATATCAAAGTACAACCATAAAGCAAAATAAAAATAAATAAAAATCGAGCTTTAACTTGGATATTTTTTCTTCATCAACAAGGAAAACAAATTGACCATTAAGTGGAAATTAGTACTCTATACAAGCAAACAAGTGGTGCACTTTAATAATTTGAAAATAGATTTAAATAAATAAATAGTGAAGAGATGGTGTACATATTCAAAGTTGCGTCAAAAGAAGAATATTCAATTAAATTGAGAAAATGAATGGAGATAACTAGATGATATATATATATATATATATATATGTATGTACATATGCGTGTGTCTTTTGCTCAAGCAAATTCCAAATATTATCGACCAAATTAAGGTGATTATAAGTCATTTTCAAAGCAAGCTGTCTATATACATAGTATATAGTAGTTGGGGGTTTTTTTAATGCATGGGTGAAAGAGAGCGTGAAAGAAATGAAATAAAAATTAAATAATTTACATGATTTAGATTCGAATTTTGATCAATATATACATATATGTCGGTTGGGTTCTTAGGGAATTAAGGTCCATTCTTTGTTTAAGGAGCATGAACATGCGCTTAATACCATATAATAAAAGTTGTAAATTAATCGTAGCTGTGTTTGAATCGTGCAATTCACGAGGTTCATTTAATATTTATCTAATTTTTATATATGGAAAAAATTGAAGATAGATTTCATAAATGGAAAAGATATTTTGCTGGGCCGAAGACTCGTTGATGGAATTGAACGTGCTACACCATTTTAAATCATTAATTTTGAAACAAATTAAGATCCCATCTAGTCATTTTATCAACTATTTTGTACAAAAATTATTTTTCCATATCTAATCTTCATAGTTTAAATAATGATATAGTTAAAAGACATGATAGCTAAAAACTTACAAGTGGAAATCAATGATCTTAGTTTTATTTCCACTTGTGCCCTCATTATAAATTAGTGGTCAAAATGGACTGTAACATGTCACCACTCACCACTTATGTAACCAAAATTAGCCTTGTATTAAAAAAAAAAAAAACAAGAAAACATCAGCATCAAATCCCACTTTTTTTTTTAATCATTTAATTGGGGAAAAGTTGAACCTCATTTTGGAAGCATGTATTAAGTCAAATTTTTTAATAATTTTGTGAAAAGGTAATAAAGGCTCTCACCTTGAAAAGGCTCTGTTTGACTCTTTCTCTTTTAGTTATACACTTCAATAATATTTAAACCATCCAGAATTATTGCTCATATATTTCAGTTTTTATTTTTATACTTTCTAAAATAAATCCAAATATGATATAGTTAACAATTTCAAAGTATAATACAAATTAAAATCATAAAAAAAATAAAAAATCTTTGCACTCTCATTCTTTTTCTTGATTTAGTATCAGCTTATGATCTCTCCTTTCTTCCTTCACTTATAAGTTTCTTACTTCAATTTTGATTGGCAATTGTTGATCAAGTCAAAAGAGAGTTGTATCATAATTTTTAGTATAGATAAAGATATTAGTTACATACACTAATATTGAATTTAATTAAAATCCCTAAACCCTCAAAATATTATGCTTATTTATTTTAGTTTTTCTGAATGTTCCAAATATATGGTTCACTTTAATACAAAATAGCACCTATTCTAATATACTGATCATATTTAGTTTGTATTTAAATAGTATATTAGGGAGTATAATTATCATTAAGTCTGGCTTGCATGTAGAAACCTCATTCTTTTTCCTTCCACTCACTAGACTCGTCAAAATAGTGAGGCCCAATTGAAAAATAAGAAGGCCCACTAAGCTCTCTCTTACAATTTCCAAAGATAATTGGAACATTTTTATAAAAACTCATAATTGTATAGTGCTGGCTATTATAAATTATATGATGACGATACAATGTATTGAACAATTATTACTCTGTAACATGCATCTAACAAAAGTTTGTAAGAAAAAGTGAATGAATGGTTTATTAGTTTAAAGCCCAAAATAAAAGGGAGATAATTATGTAGTACTATGGACTGTGCTTATGGATAAAATCATAAGTTGATCATGAAATTAGATATAGCTTGCAATTTTTTATATAACTAAATGTTGGATTTTTCTTTTCTGCTGAAAAATATGAAGAATTTGTCATAACTTTGCAAAGAAGACTTAATCAATTATGAGTTATATACTAACACTGCGTTATAAGTCTCATATATATAAATTTGTTAGTCTTTTCATACGGATTAAAAGAGCTACTGTAAACAATAATTAAATTAGGTAATTTTCTAATTATTTAATAATAAATAATGTATCTTAAATGGGTCTTTGCAGATCTGGGCCTCTAATTCAATATAATTACATTCGAGCATTAATTCACACAATTTAATTGGGTTTCAATTGTATCTCTCGGCCCAATTTCAGCCATGATTAAAGTTGTTGGGCTTCGAGTCTGGCCTATGGTGTGGGTTACTGTTTATTATTATTTATTTTGTGGGGTTGAATGTGACATTTTATTTTTGCATGTCATTTTCTTTATCCGATTATATCCCCCACTAACACACCATTTTCTAAGTTAGGTGAGAAATCTTTTTACCCTTTTAAGATCTTCTTTAAATTATTAGAAAAAAAGACATACTTTATTATATATTTCTTATATAGTGATTTTGTGATTATCATCGTACTCAGCCGAATATGGAGGTACTTATGGCAGAACGGGCCAATCTAGTATTTCACAATAAAGTGATAGACGGAACTGCCATGAAAAGGTAATTTTATTCCTCCTAGGAAATTACTCAAATAAACTCAATTATTTTTGTTAGAAAAAAATTCCTTAAACTCAATTATTTTTGTTAGAAAAAAATTCCTTACTTTTATTTATAATTTTGTTTAATAACATCACGATGCATCCACTTATACATAGCCTGAGAACTTTGGAGAAAAAATAAAAATAAATTATACTTGTCCATATTTTATTTGGGAGAGTGTCTGTATATATAGTTCTTAGGTTGGCGTTGCATGTGTGTTTTTCTCTTTGAAAATTATTTAAACAAATCACAAATTATGAATAAAATCTCATAACTGTTTAATAGATTTAAAATTGTGAAAATGTTGATCTTTTTATTAACATAAATCAAGAAATCATCACATACCATTTAAAATCTTATTTACATACGATGATCTAGCAATGGAACAATGGTT
This sequence comes from Scutellaria baicalensis, assembly GCA_005771605.1. NCBI lineage: Eukaryota > Viridiplantae > Streptophyta > Magnoliopsida > Lamiales > Lamiaceae > Scutellaria > Scutellaria baicalensis. The sequence goes on from CM016721.1 coordinate 77,289,874, forward strand.
GTCTGATAGCTGTGTGCGACAGAGGAAAAAGAAGATGAAGACGGTAGAGTTAACGGAAATTCAAATAAATTTGAAGTTAAAATATACAATTACCTTGAAATTAAAATAAGGCAAAATATTTTGTGCACCCGGGTGCATGTGCAATCGGTCAACACGTTGACCAATGCATCCCCACGTACAATCAACGCACTCCCACGCGCCTGGTGAGTGTGCTCAATCCCACCAAAATCCGCTCCAGATATTGTTACCTTCATGTTATGTTAGTGTTACCTTCATAACACTAACATAACATGAATGTATGATTAACATTGTTTTTTGTCTTCATGTTATGTTAGTGTGACTTTTATGTTATGTTAGTTTGACTATCATGTTATTTTAGTTCAATGATTTTGAACTAAGAGTATGCAATCTGGAAATGAAGGTCACATTAACATAATACGAAGATAACACTAACATAACATGGAGGTGATTACCAAAACATGCGAAAAAATAAATAGACGCTGGTTGGCCGGCCTATGCCAGCCCGCATGGGGCCGCACGCGGCCCCATTGCACGGATTTCAGATCCGGGCAACAGGTGTATAAGAGAGTCACTCTTAAAATAATACTTGCAGTTTTGACACAGTAATATGCCCAAAATGGTGGGTAATAAACTTGTCTTGGAAAAAAAAAAAGTCTTACAAAAAGCTAAATAAATTAATTTCAGAAATTATTTTAGGTAAATATAAAAATAGCAAAAACAAAAAATGAAAACATTCCATTAAATAAAATGGAAACTATATAATTATGTTCAAATATTGATGATAAATTGGTGATGTACATGGCTTTTCTTGATAAATAAGTATTTACCACTAAAAAATATGACTTAATTCTTGAATAGGGTCAAATGCTCTGAAATAAATGGACTGCCTTTTCAAATGTGGGTCCAGGAAAATATATAACTAAATTTGGGCCCACTAAACTTGATTTGATAATCTCCACGTGAGATCCGAAAGTGGAAAGAGTATATTTTCTAGAAAAAACCAACTTTTTAATTTCAATTACTATATCATAATTAATTTCTAGATTGTAGTCGATTCTTCTACAATCCATATTTTTTCCTCAGAAAAGTTAAATAATTTTAATTATAAATATTTTCATTTCCAGCTCACAGCACCTACACGTCAGCATCTCATCCTCCGAGGTTTTCGGTTAGAGGGAGGGTCCCACTGTAAGCACTTAGCACATTTTCAATGGATTTTAAGATTTTATATTCCTTAAATTTATTCTTGTCTCCATTAAATATTGTTTCCTTTTGGATTTTCTACAAGCAGTTTATCTGAAAAGGTATATTACACTTGTTTTGCCATTTGAATGGGAAGATTCTCTGACCTTTTCCATCTCTCAAGATTTCTCTATTTTTAAGTATGATTAAAGTAATCAACTGTTTCTTCAAATGTTTTCCTCTGCATTGTGTTTATGAAAAATGTTAAAATGTCGATGGTGGGTAACTCTTAATAAGTCCACCACTGATGTGTGAAGATTTCATCCCCTAATTATATGGAAAGTCAAATTAATTGTTTTGTTAGATTTTCACCACGTCAGCAGTGGACACATTAATATGTACTCACGGTGGGTAGGTTAACAGAACTACTGTATTCATAGAGTATAAATTCAAGAATTTTAATTATATTAACAATTACGATCAACTCATCATTTTTATTGACCCATCGATATGGTTGTAATTACGAAAACATCACGAAGCGGGAATAATAAATCCGTGGTTGCTTTCATTATCTAATTCAACTGAGTAAAAGTTGTTAAAATTTTGAAGGCTTATTGCTCAATTCTTTCGAATCGAGATAGAAAGAAATCTTTCTTTTGAGAATGAGAGAAAACAGCCTGTAGTAGTAGATACAAAGGGTTAGTTACATTAAACTAATGAGATTACAAAACAAAAAAAATAATGAGGTCAATTACATAGGATTTGGGCCTTTTTTAGACACACATAGGATAACTTTCCAAGCCCTCCTTTTTCTGTTTGTCTCTTTCCTTACTTTGCATAAAAGTTTTTTTTTTTTTTTTCCGTCTTTTAGACCAACTATATATGATTTGTAAGACAACTGAGATACAGACCAATGGGATCTATTGAAACCTTTTGAGCAAATAATAACGTGATTACTTACTCCACCAACTCAACTTCTTCTAATGTATTTAAATAGGTGTGGTCAATTAACTATGAGGAATAAAAGGTCTAGACCACGTAAATAGCTTCCATAGATTGAGACCATTAATTATTAAATTAAGACTAAAATAAAATATCTATTTCAATCTTTAAATTTTGTCGAATTTTAATCTTTTTTATATCGAAACGGATGGAATCGGTCTGGAATTGACATGGAAGACTCATATTCCTCCATTTATCATATTTTCATCACACACATGGATGAAGCACATACGATGATAGTAGAAATTATTAGTGTTTGACATTTTATGTAATACTATATATGTTTCTTTATTTTTTTGTATAATTTTAGGTTTACCAAGTTTGAGTCAGATTACAGGACAAAGTCTTCATTGATGCACCAACTTCAAATGGATTCTACAATTGACAATCTGGATACGATTACCCAAAACCACGATATTACCAAAAATTGCCTAATTTTATAAAAGATACATATGAAAATTGTTCGTGAGATCGTCTCACATAAGTGTTTGTATTGTTATATAAGGTGGGTCTCTCTCTCTCTTAGGAATGGCAGTGGGCCCGGAATCCCCATCCCCGGTGGGGATCGCCCCGAATGGGGTGGGGATTCCCCGAAATATATCCCCGCGGGGGCGGGGACGGGGGCAATTCTCTCCCCGAAAAGCGGGGCGGGGACGGGGGCAATTCTCTCCCCGAAAAGCGGGGCAGGGACGGGGATCATACTCCCCGCCCCGTTCCCCGCGGTGCCCCGCCAATTTATATATATATAATATATTTTAATTAAATTATTATAAAATATATATTATATTTTTAAATACATATCAATAATACAAAACCCTCGTTTCTCATTCCCTTCTAAGTGCATTAAAGTATTGAAAAAACTAATGAAAATGTAATAATATAATTTATCATTATACTTTTATGATAGTATGATTAAATAATATTTTATCTTTTATGCGAATTTGAGTCATTTTTTGTGATTTTGTTGACATTTTAGTTATATGTAATTTTTTGGTGATTTTATTGACATTTTAGTTATATATAATTATGTGGATTGTTTTTATATGTTAAAATATTATTTTTTCTATACATTAAAAAAATTAAATAAAAAAACATTTTGTGGGGCGGGGACTGGGAGGAAATTTTCCCCGCTGGGGAAAAAAAATTCCCCGCATAGTTGACGGAGATGGGGATTGCTCCCCCAGCCCCTGTCCCACCCCGTTGCCATCCCTACTCTCACTGGTAATCAAACACAAAGTCTCATAATTTGTCTTTCTTTTTTCTTCTTCTTCTTCTCTCTGCCGAAACAAATTAACACCGATCTCGCTCTCCCCTTTTTAATGTTCTGTATCTAATATTATTTGCAACTTAAGATGCTAGAAGAGAAACCGCATTGGTGATTCTCTAGAGATCCTAAAGATCTGTGATTCTCAAAATGATTAATTTCTACATTTTTCAAAATCTATTTGAATCTTATCTATACTCATTAAATCCACACACCTCTGTACCTTTGCAAATTGGCTCATATCACCATATTACACATTTGTACCATTATTAATATAGCTTGTACTATTATGATACATCACCCATACCAATATTATGATAGCTTATTAAACACAATATTGAATCTATAATCCCTAGACTCTCAAAATATTGTGCTTCTTTATTTTCCTTCTTTGGAATTCCCAAATGTATATTCTCTCAAATAATTCTTTTTCCAATTGTTTTCCAATGATTGCATGTGATGCATGCGTGCAAACTCATTTTGCTTAACATAACACTCTTCCTTTGTGACTTTTTATGGTAAATATAAAAACTCACATAAAACTCTTGATATAAGATTTTACGTGTAACATATTTTTAGAAGTTAAAATATTTTTAAATATGAATTATTATTTAACATTCAGGACACTATGAGTACTGTTTCTCAATATTAAGTTTAATTTATTTATATTTTAATTTACACTATTAATGGATGTAAAAATTGGTGGTTATTTAACAACCTCATATTTCGAATATAAATTTTATATTATGTTGTTTAACATATATATACATTTATATTTTATTGTTTACATTTGAAATTATAATTTTATTTATGTGAGACAAATTAAAGATAAAATATCTAAATCCTTATTAATGTTTATATTTACATTAAGAAAATATTATCACATTGTATTATTAAAAAAATTAAAATTAATAAATTTTATATGACAAAACGTGCATCGTACTGGAATATATATATTTATTGCTAGTTTATCTTTAATAAGACATTTTAAGAAGGTGAAGGTGAAGGTGAATTAATAAATGTTTCCATACGGGGTAGATTTTATAGTTGCTGAAATCTATAATGTGAAAAACGGATTTAACAATAATATTTATGATGATTAAAAGTTCAAGAACATAAATAAAATAGCTTGCATGCATTGAGAATTAAATAATTGAAATCATAAACATGCTAAGTACTAATTTAATTTTCCAATTACTATTTTTCACACACAGATGTGCAATTGATTTAATTTCTCAATGATCATAGACTATATAGGTTAATCCTGTATAATAATTTATACATACTTTTGTGTTGTGTATGACAATTTTTGTGTTGTATATAATATATATGAGTTCTGGAGTCTTTATTGTGTGGATATACTTTAGGTTTAATTAATGAGATGATTACTTCAGATTACCTAAAAAGGCCTGATGATTAATGAGAATAATTATGTTTTTCTTAAATTAAACCCATTAAGCCCCATCTTAATTAGGCCCAACTATTCATTAACACTCGTCTATAAATAGAACGAGAAGAGAACAAAACCCTAATCTCTCATACCAACCCTCAATACCTCTCTTCATCCTCGCCGTCACAGTGGCCACCACCTCTACGGCGCCTCTCTTCGCCGCCGCCGCCGCCACCACCACCAGCAGTCGAGATCCTCCGTCTCAAAACCGCAACCATGCACATTTTTCTTTTCTCCTACTTTTCTCTTTTTGTTTCTTGTTTTCTGCACGTTTCTTCTTTTTAGTTTTGTGTAGAGATCGATGGATGGATGTATTTTCTTTCTTTTGTAATATTGAATTCGATATAAGTGGATATGGCCCTCTTTTTCTTTTTTTCCGAATGAAATGACATTTATAAAAGGGGTATTGCTTTTAAATATTGAAGTTGTTTTGCTTTTATATATGGTATTAATATTTGTGATAAATGAGAAAGAAAGTAATTGGCCTGGTTGGGTACTTGGGTTTGGTTAATGACATTTCCCAAATTACATTTTCAGCTTTCATTTATTATTTGTTTAGAGAAAGTTCATTGTTCGTAGTCACATATTATGCTTTCTTTTTGCAATTCTTGAACATTAAGTAGACGGTGTAAATTAGAAAATAATCAAATCTTGAAATTCATACTCAAATACATAATATCTAATACATCTAAATTGGAGAGACATTAACGCAGGTAAGGCGCTCTCTCTCTCTCTCTCTCTCTCTAATAGTCTCTCTGTCTCTTTCTCAAAATTTCACTCTCTCCTCTCTACTATCCCTCTCTCTCTCTCTACTCTCACACACACACACTCACACTCTCTCCTCTCTACTATCCCTCTCTCTCTCTCTCTACTCTCACTCTCACACACACACTCACACTCACACTCTCTCCTCTCTACTATCCCTCTCTCTCTCACACACACACTCTCTCTCCTCTCTACTATCCCTCTCTCTCTCTCTTCTCTCACTCTCACACACACACACACACACTCTCTCACCTCTCTACTATCACTCTCTCACACACACACACTCTCTCTCTCTAAACAAACGCGTCTCATTCTCTCTCTCTTATTCACTCTTGATTGGCAAGCAAATCCAATACCGGCAATAAAGTGCCAAGGTTTAGCTACTATATAAAGATCTGAAAACAGTATATTAAATATAATGGTCAAACATATGATGTTCAAGCTTGAATGTTTGAAAATACTACAGTTTATTTATATATATATATGCATGCAAGGCAAAAGGTGATCACTCCCACCGGAAAGTGGTGGCTCCGACCCCTTGAACCGCCCATTTACTCGTCGGAAAAACCTCGTTTCAGACGTATTTCACGTTTTTCCTGCAGTTCTTATTAAAATCAATTCTACAAATCCCAAATTATAATTATAATTACAATTATGATGGAAAAAACACTGAACGACCTCTGGGGACACTTCATTTTGGTGAGATCAACTTGTTTATCCTCAAGGAATAGAATCAAATGTTGGAAATTCTCTTTCGTAGGCTTATAATGCCCACTGCTCCAAGTTAACTCCTAAATACCAAAATCAAAACATTAACAACAACTTCCAAAAACAGTAGATAAATTAATTGAATGAAGACTCTATTTACTTAAGACACCTTGATAGTGCCACGTGAAACTTGTATGAATCCGGCGGCCAAGACCGGAGCTCCGGCTAAGAAAGTGGAGTGATGAAATGAGCCCTTTTCCTTCTTCCCAACATAAAACACTCTACGTGGACTCAAAACATAGATCCATTGCTCATCAACCTTCGTCTCCACTGCAATCCCACTTGTTTTGTAGTAGATCCTCCCATTTTCTATCATCACTTCAAAACCTTCTCTCTCCACCTAATTCAACAAACAATCAAGAAACGAATCATCATCATCATCATCATCATAATCATGTACTAAGCTTACTGATCAAGTTTAATTACTTACTGCTCTTTGGAGATAAGAAACTCTGTGTTCATCCAACATACGCCGCCCACACTTCTCCATATCTTTGCCGACTCCACCTCCGCGATCAAGCCACTCAAAGAAAGGCATTTTGCATTCACTCATCTCCTCCCACTCCTTAAAATAGAACCCCAAATTCGTCCCGTAACGATGAAGGGGGTCAATCTGCAAGCATTCAATTTGCAAATATGCTCCTCATTATATATTAGTCAATACTACACAGATCTAGTACCATAAGAAAACTACTCACCGCTTCCAACCAGTGCTTCTCTTCCAACATCTTGGCATTCTTATCTTGCATTAAGCCCCTTCTATTCTGTGATCATAAACATAGATATATAGCGTGGCATTGATCGATTAGAGGACAAAAAAGATTCCAAATTAGCGATCATGATACAATGATCATATCAACATACTCACCGCCTCCAACCATTGCTGAACAACAAAAGCTTGGGCTTTGTTATCCTTGTCCAACCACTCTCCCACCTGCAACCAACAAGAAATCTTCATAGATTAAAGCAAATCATGATTAGTTCACAATGAGATCTAATCAGAAAGTACATCACCTTAGCTTCCACTAATCCAGCTCTCCTATCACTTGACAACGCCATTCTCAACTCTTAAGTGGCACTGGTAAATCTTAGCATATGAAATATACCTCGTCTTGATGTCCACTTTACATAGGCTTTAGTGTAAATTTATAGAGATAAAGCGTGATACGCGGGCGGTGTTAGTGTAAGATTAAGGGAAAATTGCAAACCTAGGCCTCTAACTTTCACCCATTCATTATTCGGGAACATTATGGTTTCACACTTTAAAATTGAGGCACTATCTTGCAAATATGGGTGAATTTAGGATAAAAATGCATGAATAAACAGTGTGTATGCATGTGTAGGCAAGAGAGATTGTCATGTGTGTGCATGTCCCAAGAGAGAGGGTGGAGGGAATAGTGGTGTGCTCCCTTTTTATAAATTAAAAAGGATTAGAAGAAGTAGAAGGTAATACAATAAGAATTAAAAAAGTTAAATAGATTAAAATTCAAATTCTGATTATCGCATTGTACATCTTATAAATGTCGAATACTACTTGAGTTATAAAGGCTCGTGGTACGGTGGTGACGGTTGGATGGGTGAAAGAAGAATGATTAGTTAGTATTAAACATTAAGGTATTTTTGATATTTAATTTGTGGTTATTTTATAAAGTTCATCTCATATGCGTTTTTGTATGAGAAAATGGGAAGTGTTAATTGTGTCATTCTCTATCGATTTAATTTTAACTTCTTAGATTTCACCTTGTGACCTCATTATAAACTTTTTCTAGATTTATTGTTATATTTAAGATTTCAGTATATTTTTAAAGTTTGACAAAAACTTATATACTCTTGGGGCACATAAGGGCAAGGTGTTATATACATGCTCTTCAAGTGTTATATATATACTCTATAGGTGTTATGGTTCTTGGTGTTATAAATATACTCTACATGTATCATATGTATATAAGAGTATACATGTGATACATGAAAAATATATACATGATACCTGTAGAGTATATATTTAACAACATATGATAATTAATTTGGGGGCAACATGCCCTTGGGGCACACAAGTGTCACTCTTTAAATAATATTTTTTGTGATTTTCTTGTGATCTAAATATCCAACACATTGACAATATTAATTTAATATGGTTGGTTTTCTTATTAAATATCAAATATCTAATCCAAAACTTATTTAGAAAAATCACACATTATGAATAAAATTCTATTACTATTTAATAGATATATATATATATATATATAATTTTGAAAATATTAATCTAGTTATTTATATAAATCAAGAAATCATCACATACCATTTGACAATTATTCATGTGAATCTTTTAAGAACACCGAATAAGAAATTTTAGGAATTTATGTAGGCAAATATATATACAAATTAGTACCAAAATGAAATATGAAAACATTTTATTAAATAAAACGTAAATTATGAGATATATACATCAAATAGTTTAAAAATGTGACTTTAATTCTTGACTAGGGTCACATATTGTTCTTAAATAATTTGGAGACAAATTAAAAGTCACGATGGTGGACTGCCTCTTAAAATGTAGGTGGGTCCTAAAAAAAAAACATAATTAATATAGTTGAGATTCCTAATTCCTAATCTTGATTATTAAATTGAATATTTTAATTCAGAAAATAATGAGCCGCAGCAAAACCATACACGTCAGAATTTCAGGAACATCCTTTTGACACTTTAAGCTAGAGGGGAAGATCCCACTTTCCACTGGATTTTCAGATTTTTATATTCCACTTGCTATTAAAATATATGAAACCATTATTAAAATAATATATATTTTCAATGTTACAGCATAACAAATATATAGCGATTATGTAAAATAATATAAAGGACATTTCAAAGTCTTGTAAACGATTTTGAAAACCCGACATGGTACCACACAAATTTAAATAAATTACTCAGAAAGGTTAACAAATCCCTATATATATTATTATAATAAAATGATTTAAATGTCTAGCTAGGTTCTTTATATGAATCATGAATTTGTGTTGCATGCAAATAATACTTTTTAAATGAGTGATTTAATTTGTTGTTTTATTTACATTTTTTTTGTCATTTTATATAATCATACTCACAACAATTTTCCTGTTCTTATATATATATATATATATATATTCTTACCACACATATCTCAATATATTAATAATACGTCCTCCTTTCCATACTATAAATAGGTTCATCTCCTTTTCTTAATTCTTTTGCTAATATACCCATAATTCAATTTAATCCTTTTAATCTTCATTAGAAATAAAGAAATATAAACATGAGTATATTAGAATATAGAAGGAAATATATCTACTGGATATAATTGACTTTTTCCACTAATTAATATTGTTAATATAGTAGGAAATCTACTGATAGAATGGCTTTTCCAGTTCCTATAAAGAGACAACAAATTAGCTTTAATACAAATATTATTATCATGGGAACACCAAATATACACTCCCACGTGTATACTCCACCTCACATTTTGTCCTTTTCCCAAACTCATCCTTGTCTCCATGAAATATATTGTTTCCTAAAAAGTATATTATAATTTAGTAATTAATATTATGCCAATTGATTTGGAGATTCTCTTACAATTCTCATGACCTTTTCTACCTTACGCCACCCATTTCTCAGATTTTTCTTTTTTTGAAATATTAAAACTAATAAACTATTTATTCGTACTTTTCTTCTGTGGGAAAGAGTATAATTTCAAGATTTCCAATCTTATTTTCAATATTTACAACCGACTCATGATTTTCATTGATAAATTATAAAACAGTGGCCCCTTATTAATTGTATAATATAATGAAACTCAGAAAAAGTTGTTAAATTTTCGAAAATATTAGGTTAATTTTCGATATTACAATTCTTTCAGATTAACTTAAATGTTTGAATAAAATCTTATTGTATCACTAGATCTCACGCGTTGAACTGATCCTTTTTAATGTTGTTTGAAATAAAACAAACTTCCACAATATCAATAAATAAATTCAACTTTCACAGTGAGAGAGCTGAACCACCCTCTAATATATAAATAGAAAAACATATAACAAAATATAAATTAAATAAAAAAATATAACACATTTCTGCCAAGGTGGAATGACACACACATGAACATGGAATTAAAGGAAGATAGGATTAGATAGGATTTTGGGCCTTTTTAAAATTGCACCTAGAATTATTTTTTAAAACTAATAAACTATTTATTCGTACTTCTCTTCTGTGGGAAAGAGTATAATTTCAAGATTTCCAATCTTATTAACAATTACAACCGACTCATCATTTTCATTGATAAATTATAAAACAGTGTCCCCTTATTAATTGTATAATATAATGAAACTCAGAAAAAGTTGTTAAAATTTCGAAAATAATAGGTTAATTTTTGATATTACAAGTGTCACTCTAAAAGTTTTCCTCTCATAATTTACACAAAAACTCATGTGAGACGGTCTCACAGATAGTTTCCGTGAGACGGATCCTTATTACCCATTAATTGAACTCATATCCATAAATTTCCATGTGAATTGCTAAGTGTGGGTTATGAGTTGAACCGTTTCACGAAAAAAGATCCGTGAGACGGTTTCACATAAGACCTACTCCATAATTTATTGGATGTGTGTTAAGTTTTGTAGTTTCATTGGTTTCAGATCTGCAACTATTTTTTCAGATCTTTTTCCTTAGATTTTTTAAGTTATTTTAAATTATTAATTGCTTTATCCAAATATCAGTTATATGCATGCCACCTATGATTTTTTTTTTAAAAATAGATGACATTTTAATTTCGACATTTATATCTTAAAAAGACCAACAAAAGAGGATTAAGTTTTCAAATACACACTATTAAGGCTCTTTTGTACCAAAAAAAGAATAAAGAAAAGAAAGGCTCATTTGTACCAGGTTGGCCCTATTAGACAATAGGATTTTAGAATATATGATTTTCTTTCTTAATATTACTTGTTTTAATCTTGTATTGCTTTCGAAGGACGAAATTACACTTATATATTATCAATTAATATATTTATTATGAAGTAATAAACCTAGGAGAAAAAATGACATTTTTGTATTTCGTTGTTTCCTAATTTTAAAATATTACAAACTGAAAATCGAACTGTAAAACATTATACAGTTTACGGTTCCAATTTCGAACAAAAATCAAATCAACAAATTTTCCATCCGTTGATCACAATTCGGGTCTGATTTGGTTTTGCTTTTCTAAAAAACCAGTAGACAATTTTGCCTTCCTTTAAATCAAAGATTATATTGTGATAGAATGAAAATATAGACAAACCATGAATAGTTATCTAGCTACTCATAATTTTATCAACCATTTTACACTTTGTATGATTAATTTTCATAGTTTCATTATCATTATAACATATTAATAACGTCCGGGACGGATTTTAAAAATTATTACTTTTATACGTAATTTTTTCCGATATTTTTCGTTATTATCAATGGCTTATAAGAGTTAACCACCTTATATTATAACAAATTATTTATTAGACAATTTTACCACCATTAATTAAAACTCTAAACCTTAATAACGTTATCATTATAAAATAAATTGCATGTTTAATCTGTTAAAGCGCAAGGGAGGCGGTGGTGAGGCAGATACGACAAGTAGGCGGCACGGATTCAACATTATTTTATATATGTAAGTACCTTTTTATAGTTTTATAATGTTCATGTTAATTAATATAAGTACATATATTTGGGGAAATTGAGTTTTGAAAAGTTGACTTTAAATAATATGATTTCAATGTCGAAAGAATATAATCGTATTAGGTAGAAATTGAGTTTTGATAAGTTGACTTTAAATAATATGATTTCAATGTCGAAAGAATATAATCGACGAATTCGATCTAATATTTATCTATATATGAATGTCGATCGAGATTTTAAAGAAAAATCAAACCAATCAAAAAGTAATTCCGATCACATGTTGATATATATATATATATATATATATTGGTGAATCATTTTAATTAAATTATATTTTCAATAACTCATTAGTGTAAATAGTTGAAAACATAGTTTTTAATTAAGTGATAAACTATAACAAAAATAGGTTACTGAATAAAGGAAGTCACAATTATTAATTATCAATGTTAAACTTGCAATAATAGTATAGTTATTATACTTAACCATCTTAGAACAACAAAGCTTTGATCTTTGTTATACTTATCCAACCATGTACAACAATCAAGGAATTAATTAAACTCATCATATATAGAAGCAACAATATTATAACTAATTACTTCACAACTCGTATATAAGAGTAGTGTAAATTTTAGTACATGAAACCTTGTGTTTTGACGACTATTTTATAGTAGCTCTCGTGTAAATGATCGGATTAACAAGGGCATTATCTCATTACTGGAATATTGTTGTATTTAATATAATCATATAGGTACTCTCAAATAATCAAATCTGCAAGCTAAGCATTTATATCCTTTTTTAATCAAAACATAATCTTTGAATCTCAGTCCCTTTGTTTGTGATCATCTCATCAACGGCAGCCACTTCAAATATACTATGTCTTTACATCGGTAAGAAAAAGGACAGGACGCACGTTGGAGAGAGAGAGAGAGTAGGGATTACATTGTTGTCTGTGCCAGACGTGGTTTATGAGGAATTGCAGTTGTACTTAGAAATTTAACTTTTTAGGGATTCCATTATAGTATAAACTTTAGGGTTTTGCTTCAAATTTAGGATTTTGCCTTATAGTATAAAGTTTAAGATAGAATCAAAATCATTATTTTATATATATATATATATATATAAATTTATTTGACGTTTTCGCATTTGCATAAAATCTTACAATTGTTGTATAGATTTCGAATTTTTAAAATATTAATTATAGTAATTTAAATAGTGTGAAATAAAATTTGAAATTATCTGAGTAGTAAACCTTGCTAGAAATACTAAACAAAGAAATATTTAAAATTGTCTAGGTAAACATAAAAGTACCAAAATATTGTAATTTTACACTTTAACTAGTTTCACACCCGTGCGTTGCACGGCTTGTCATCGTTTTTTTACGTATTCTTAAATTACATATACTAAGATATTAAAATTATCATCGTAAAAAGAATAGAGCAAATGAAGGTCGAAACTATAAATCTTTGAATGTTTCTTTGTATATGTAAGGAACATTGTATTGATTTTGATGAAGACAAAACATGTAATAGGTAGGGCCTAGGATCCTATGTATTTAGTTTCAGTTATAATCTTTTAAATTAGGATCAGGAGGCTTGAAGATCAAGACTTAAAGCTTAAAGATTGAATGAAGACCCTGCTGCATAAAAGGAAATTAAAATGACTAAGTATAGGTCACTGCAGCAGGATACTGAAAGGTCACTGGAAGGCTACTATAATAGGATGCTACAAAAACAAGTAAGCTGGCTGAATGAAAGACAAGTAAGCTAGGCTGAATGAAAGACAAGTAAGCATCAGCAACCTTCAGAGACAGTTACCTCGGAGTGAGCACAATGAGTTTACGTTAGGCACAATCACCAAGTCAACCAATCAAAATGTGCCACGTAAGGAAGCAAACTGGACGATATGGTGTTGTCAGACTGGGAATGGCGACTGCAGCAACAGAAGTGTACAATCTCAACAACTTCGTACAGACTAACCAGAAAGGGCCACATCGTCCCATGCATGCTGCTAAGAAGGATGCTCACTCCAACGGGCAGATTTTTCATCGCCTATAAATAGAAGAAAACTAGGACTTGAAAAGAACTTGAAACGTGAAACTCTTGCAATCAAAGCACCCAAGCTATCTAAACGCACTATCTTTTAATCCTTAGAACTTTCAAGTCCAGTCTATAGCAGCAAACATACTTTGCTTAGAGAGCTATCCATTCTAAAGCTTGATGCCTTCATTGTTGGAAGAAACCTTATTTATTTTCATAGACTATGAGGAGTTGCTTGATCGGAGGTTGTTTCTGATCAAGTATTTTCGTTCTTAGTAGAAGAACAAGAGCTCTGTGTGGGTTTGTTGATTTTGGTCACTGTGCAATAACCCTGTGTGAGATTGACTGACAGTTCTTGTTAAGTTTAGGTTGTATAAGCGAGGCTTGTGTAAATCAACCATTTTACTTAACAAAGTTCCTCCTTGTGAAGGAGTAGAGAGGACGTAGAGGGATTACTCCACCCTTGAACCTCTATATATCTTTGTGTTCAGCTTTCTGTTTCAAAGCTTGCTGATGTTCATATTTATATATCTTGCTTAACTGTTTTACTTGCTATATCTCTCTCATAAGCATACTAACTGTTTTTCAAAAAAGAAACGTTTTCAAAGAAATTTTCGTTGTGCATAAAACCTTTTTTAACCAAGTTCACAAGGTATATAACATCCAAGTAAGTATAATACATAAATATGTTGGTAAAAGGATATAACATAGTATAGCCCCTTTTATTGACCCAAAATGGAAGTCCAAATATTATTGTTCTCAGCCCAGTTGTCTTTTCCGGCCCATACCGTTAATGTAAGCCTAATGTTACTAGAACTGGCCCAAATAAAAAGCTATGGAAGCCCAAACTTGAGCCCATATTTTCTTTCAGCCCATGTCCTCCCTCCAGCCCATGAGATAGGGAAGAAATCTTGTCATCACACCAAATGCGTATCAGCTATACACGTGTAATACCCTTCCTTCCATCTGTAGAACAAGGGGTATAATACCCCTTCTTCCTCGTTTTTCAATTTCATCACTCCAAGCTTTTGTAGGGAATTTGTTGTGTAAAAGGGGTAAAAATTCAATTCTTTTCTTCCTGTTTTTGCTGCAATTTTGCATCCCAAATTTTGTATCTATATCTCTCTCTCTCTCTGCCGACGAGTTCACTGCCGCTACCATGGGAAGGCGCCGCCGTGAGTGAGTAGGGTGTGCTGGTGTGCGTGTGTGTGCGGTGCTGTGTGTGTGCAGCAGGGTGTGTGAGTGTGTGCGTGTGTTTGGTGCGCTGCAGGGGGAAGAAAGGGGCCGGCGACGCCGTACGAGCGTGAGGTTTGTAGCGTCGCCGGCTGCGGCGCTGCTGTGCGGGTGTGCGTGTGTGTGTGGGGGTTTGGGGTGGAGGGCGCCGCCGTGAGTGGCGGTGCCGTGCAGGGTTAGAGCCGACGACGGGCCCGTCACCGGCAGTGTAGACAGGCGGCGGCGATCGGCGGCAGGGCGGCAGGCAGCGGGGAGGAAGAAGGTTTGGGGGTTAGGGTGCTCTGTGGAAATTTGATTTTCTGTTAGGACCCAATTGCAATTCCCAACTTTCCATTAATTGTAATTCAGTCCCTGCACTTCTAATTATTCAATTTCAGCCCCTGTACTTTATAAATTATTGCATTTCAGCCCCTGAATTTATGTTTTATTGCACCTTGATCCCTGAATTTAGATTGTATTGCACTTTGACCCCAGAACCTTGCTGAATTAGTAGTTTGACCCCAGAATTGTATTGAAATTGCAGTTTGACCCAGACTTATGCAGAAATTGTATTGTTACCCTAGAACTATGTTGAATTTATAATTGAACCCTAGAACTATATCAAAATTATATTATGAACCCAGAATCCAACGATAAGTATATTTATATTACTGCACCGCATTATGGACATTGGTTTTAATCCGCGATTGATACGAACAACGAATTAAGCTTCGAACGAGAGAAAAACCCTTGTTTGTTTAGTTACACCTTTATCCTAGAACCTTCAGTTATTATCGCATCTTAAGAATTTAATACTCTATCTATTTTATAGATATTTAAGTTAGAGACTAAGTCAACTCCTAAAATTTGTAGGAGATACGAACAAAGGACAGGAGTAGGGAAGCGTGCCAACGGAAGCTTTTGCGGAGATTTCTGTATTCGAAGGTGGGGTAATTTCTTGATGTTACCTGCTTTATATTAACGTAAATGAGTTCGATTAAATGTGATTGTATTACGTGTGATTCAATTGCTTATGATGCTCTTATGGGATTTGAACGTTGACCTTCAACATTTATTTCCAATATAATGTGATAAATGTGTAATGTTAATGATCATGGTGGAATTCTAATTCACGGTGGGTTAAATACCCGAAGGGTTTCAAATATGGTCATTTCACGCTGGACTTAAAGAGTACTCCAAATTTCACGGCGGGCTAGCTACCCGAGAGTTTCAATTATGGCCCATTTATGTTGGACTTAAAAACTCCAAATTCATGTCGGGCTTAAAGACCCGAGTAATGTTACGATGATTCTTTATGATTATGTGCAGTGAATAATTGATGATTGAAATGACGTGCTTATGTGTACCCATATTCCACCCCACTGGGTGATTTTTCTTGCACTCACCCCTTCCATGATTTTATTGCTACAGAAAAACCCTGGCACGAAGGAAGGATGAACAAAATGTCTGATATGGTTGCATGTATAAAAGAATGTATATTTTTTATATCAGCACGTTCTGAAAATATTAGTTTTATGTTATGAAACTTATTAAATTTCTGCTGTAAATTTTCTACAACTCTTTTTACCTTACGGATATTTAATTTTGGCAATGTGTTTGTTATTTTTCTTTAGTCGAAATTTTAAATATCGCTGCACTCCTCTTTTCTTTAAAAACTATTGCGTGTGCTCTGATTATGAGGAAATCAAGCGGTAAACGTTTTATTTACGCAATGATAATTAAAATCCCTAAACCCAAAAAAATTATGCTTATTTATTTTTGTTTTTCTGAATGTTCCAAATATATGGTTCACTTTAATACAAAGTACCACATATTCACTTTAAAATAAGAAGGCCCACTAAGCTATTGCTGCTATTATATGGGGCCATAATTAAAATAATAAATAAATAAATGAATAGGGGATACAATGTTTTCTAAACAGTAATATCTATTTATTAAGGAAAATTACATCAAAAATAGTAATATTTTTTACTTAATTATTCAAAGAAAAATACATAAATTAAATTTTATTGATATAAGGAATTTATGTGATACACACGAAATTATCCACTCAGGTCCACATGAACTATTACAAATCATGTATCTGGCAGATTTGGGCCTCTAATAATACAATATAATGGATTCAGTTCATCGCTCAAATTTGGGCTTTCGGCCCAATTCCATCCATGTCTTTTTATGTCCCTTTTGTTATATCATTTTCCAAATTTTATCTGGACTCTTTTTCTCTTTTTAAGGCTGGAATTTTCAAAGATAAAATCAATTCATTTTTAGAGAAAAAAAATTATATGGGAAAAACCCTTCCGTTTTTGTATAATTTTTTTAGTAACATCACGATGCTTCGATGTAAAAAGGAATAAATATTAATAAACCTTCTTTAGTATTTTTAAATAACAAAATTTATAGCATTGACTTGTAAAATAAAATAATAACGTGATCGAATGTTGTCACTCGTTAAGTTTTAATTGGATATAAATAAAATGATCGTATAAGATTTAATAGTAATTGCAATCAATACGGATTAATTAAATTAAGACTGTACTTGAAACTGATTTCACTTCAAAAGAAGAATCATTAATTCTTTCTTTGTAATTAGGACATTTCAAATTGATGTGTCTTAAATCGCATAATGATTTTATCTTAAAGCATCTTGATTATTGTCTCCCTAATTTGACATCTATGTCCATTGATTTGGACCCTTATTATCATATATACTTATTGCTCATTTTAGGAATCCTAATTCTCTCTTATCATATATACAATTTGTGGAAAGTAGAGTAAGTTGGTATTGTTTCCATGGTTTTTAAATTCTCTTGCAAATGCTTTGAAGTCAACATTGTTTGATAATGATGTGTATTATCAAGTAATTTAATGGGGCTTGAGTTGCTATATAATGATATTATCCCCGTGTGATTCATGAAATTAGAAAAAAAAACAAGATTGAAGCTTAGCTTCATGGCTCATCAAATCAAGCAATAGACTTTGCTCCCATTATCTTTACATGTCCATGCTACATTAACTTCAATTTTATTTTACTTATTTGGTAATTTCATTTTAATACACTTGTTTTCCATTTTTTATAACCCACATTTTAAGAAGAATTTTGTTATTCATTCAGAGCAAGATTTATTTTTCAATTGAACGTAAGAAAAAAAAACAGTCAAAATAGTTGCAGGACCAATAAGTTATATGATTGTTTTAGTTAGATAAAGATAATTTCTTTGGGTCAAAGGAAAATAAACTAAAAGGAGTGCAATTATGAGTTGCAAAGTGTGCTTTGGTTTCAAAATATTATCATATATATGATATATTGTATAATTAGTAATATAATTAAACTCATAAGTAAATATACTGCATTCACATATTATATGATAATATTTTTTGAATAACCATTACACTGAAAAATCTCAGGCAAAACTTTGTCAAAAAAAGTGGAGCAATTAATGAATGGTTTTATTAGTTTGAAGGCCCAAAGTAAAAACGTAGGAGATTATTGTGTATCATCATAAAATAGTTGATTATAGTATAATTAATAAAATAATATGATATTAAAATTATTTTAGGCAGGAAAATATGAAAAATTGTCATAACTTTGCTAATTAGATCGAAGATATCAATAATGGGTATACTATCACTTCCTCCGCCTCACATATATATTTTTATTACTATGCTCATAAAATTAAGAAAAATATACCATGTTTGTAAAAACTAATTAAATTAGTTAATTTCTTACTATGCTCATATCTAATAATAAAAAGTGTATCGTATTTATGAGACTTATAGATAATTCATATATAACTTAATTTCTTATAAATAAAAAAATTATTTTGTTTAATGTGACGACAAACTCCATAATATTATAATAATTTATTTTCTGATTAATTTTAAAAAAATAAAAATCAAATAACTTATACAAATACTTAAATTTAATAGTTTTTTCTGTTATTTATTATCATCACAGTTAATACCAAACACTTTTTTTTTTTTTAAGATTAAATTAATGAGAGTGACAATCGATGGTGTTGTAGAGTAAGTTAAAATCCTTCATTATCGTAATTATAATTAATGTAAGACATATATTAGTGTAAGACATAGGACCATCATTGTAGTACGATATTGTTCATATCTTATATTGTACAAATAGCAACATGCATGTACGTAATTAATTCTATATATGGTCTAGGTCCATAAATTAATCCAGCATATATATGAATTAATCATAATTAACCTTCTCTACTCTAATTACAATTAAATCTAAAATGTGAATTAATTTGGGACCAACAAATACTTCACTTACAAAAATCCCACCTTTCAAAAATATGGCACTCTATAATCATTAAACATCATTATAGTTTTCATTGGCATTATTCTTGATGTTGATCCCATATTAATGTCAAACCATTAACAAAAAACACTAAATTTAATCTAATTTCCATTTCTTTCTAGATGCAATATTTATTACTCTAACATGTCATGTATAGCTGCTTAGAAAGTATCGATCGATACATATCACACGTAATAGTACATATATTTATGAGTCTATTTAAAAAAAAATTGAAAATTTTGAACAGAAAGTCTTTCAATCCCTTAATTTGAAAAATTTGAACAGTTTAAAGTCTTCAATCCCTTGAAACAATTTTAACGTTTTGGCATAGAAAATAGTGAGTGAGCTAATAGATTCTATAGTGAGCTAATAGATTCTTGTTTCGATATCCCAACCATTGCGTTATATATATGTCTATCTACAAAGCAAAAGTAGATGGGATAATTACAAAAGTTGATTAATAAAGTTTGTTTTTATGTAATAAATCATGGACGCCATTGATGGAGGGGAAGCTCTGCACCACGTTATAAATTTAGCACAATTTTCAATTGGAAATTCAAAAAAAAAAAATGAAGAATAAGTTTCTTTCATTTTACATAACGGTTTTTTTTTTAAGTTAAAGTATCAAAAGATTTCACTCGTACGCCATAACAACTCGACTGAAATCTAAATTACGGGTAATGGATGGCCTAAATGTACAGCATAAATGGCATATCTCTGTTAGATGCCTTTGCTTACAAGTTCTTTTCTTTTTGTTACTTTGAGTTTAGATACCTTTGCTAAATTTGTTATATCTGCACATACTGTGATACTTGATTTTGCAATTGGAGAATGAAATGATATGAACACATACCAAAATGAGTCAGCTGTAGAAATCTAGATATTAATTATATATATATATATTACAATTAATAGATTGAATAATGGAATATAGCTCATTTTTGGAACATAAAAGTTTCAAGAAAAAGGAATTTATGGGCCTAATTTAATATATCTTCTCAAACAAGATTTATTATGTCTAAAGTCACAAGATTTTATTTTCTTACAAGCTGAGAATTTGTCTCTCAATTAAATTCAAGAAACTCAAGCAAAAAAATATCGGTCTTGTAGATGTTACACTCGATGGCTTACACACTCACACACTCATGTGTAGCATGAATTATATCGAGAATTAAGTATCTGTTACTATTCAATTAGAAGACAAAAACTCATGATTTCAATGTGAGGAGAAAATGGATGTATGTGGATGAATTCTCCTAAAGAGAAGAACCCATGGACCACTAATTGAATTTTAACAGAAAATTTAAAAAATATATATATACAAAAACTTGTACAAACAGACATACTTATTCATTGTAAGGATCAGCTTATTTTCTGCCAAAATTCTGGGATTAAAGTACAACTTTTTGGGCTCTAGTTTTTGGTGCAAAACTTCAAATTGTTTCTGTGAATTTGGTTGTAAGAGAATCTCCATGGAAAAGTTGAAGAAGCCAGTGCAGTTGGAGCGTTGACATTTGTTTCAGAATTTAAGTAGATTTGTCCAAATACAATTAAAAAACCCTGAGAAATCTGTTGAGAAAATTTATGTAGGAATTTAAAAGAAACTTATGTAATTCATCTGTAGATGAGTAGTTGAAAACTTCAAACTGTTAAATATAAAAGGGTTTTCTCCACTTCAAATTAGTTCTTATAAAGTTATTTTAACCAAAATGACTAGTATATATGCAAATCATTTCAAGATACTTGAATTTAATATCTCCTTCAATTAGTATTTGTTTCTACTTATTTGTTTTTGAAATTTGATACTACAATTTATTCAATTTGAAAAAGCAAAATCAAGAAAGACAAGAGCAAAAAGTGGGAGTGGGGGATAATATGTAAATAGCTGTGGTATATAGTAAATGTATTTTGTTGCATCTCCAACTAATCCAAGTTTTCGATGAAGGGTCTTCACGAGATAATTCACTTCTCATCCCTTATTTATGGGCACACTGCACACACATCTAATTATATACATGTTGCAACTATACATCTTTCTTAAGTAAATTTAGTTCATTTCAAGAATCATTCAAAAACTCTCAACCATATTCATATGTTAACCTAACTTTGCACTCAAAATTTATCGAGGAGAAATCGGGATATGTACACATATGTGTTAGTAAGTGTAAGTAAGTTGAACTAGTAAGAGATTTGAACAAATTGATAAACCAGAGTACCAGTATACATAACCCATAAGATTTTCGGAAAAAAACTCATTTTTCGTCCTTCCCCAAAGTTACTTGTCCGTTATTAGTACTATAAAAATGCACGTTTCAATTTTGATCCTGTAGTTGACAATTTTGACCATTTTTGGTCCTTTTTTCACTCGATTTTCGATTACTCGACCAAATTTCAGCGAGTGCACAACAGTACTCGCCCCCAATCTGTGGCCAGAAAATCAAAAATTCAGTGAATAAATGGCCAAAATTTGATGAATGTTTCGGTGAAATAACCAAATCAAAAAAGTGCATTTTCACAGGCCTAGAATCAGATAGTAGCTCTGAGGAGGACGAAGAGTGGATTTTTTCCCTAAAATTTTCAGGCAATTAACTATACCAGAGTAAAACACGTAAATAAAATAAACGTAAAATATATTTGGACAAATGGGAGGAGGGTAAAATTGCATGGCTGCCTCGTGGACTAGAGTCCAAGAAAACCCTCACTATATAACACCCTTCTTCACAACCAAAGGCTCTCATCTTTTCACACAAGCAATTAGAGGGCCCTCTTTTCTTGCAAGTATCTGTCTCACTCTCAGTCTTGTTCTCCACTCACATCTTCTGCTTTTCAGATCTTACTTCCTAGTTTTTCAGTCCCAGAATCTGTCTATTTATTACATTCCCTGTCTCTTTGCAGGTTTTCTAACAAGGTGTGAGAATGTCGTCCCATCATACTTGCTGCACCAAACAGAAGGTGAAGAGAGGGCTTTGGTCACCTGAAGAGGATGAGAAACTCATCAAGTACGTTTCCAAGTATGGCCATGGCTGTTGGAGCACTGTTCCTAGGCTTGCTGGTATCCTCTCTCTTTCTCTCTCATCTCTCTCTCTCTCTCTCTCTCCAGAGATTGTGCATGCATCACTGACATGTAAGCAAATTTGTGTGTAGGGTTGCAAAGATGTGGGAAGAGTTGCAGGCTGAGGTGGATCAATTACCTGAGGCCTGATCTGAAGAGAGGGAATTTCAACACTCATGAAGCTAATCTCATCATTGAACTCCACAGGCTTATAGGAAACAGGTCCCATGATTACTTTCTTGATTAGCTAATTACTTGCAGATTCATTGCATGCATTGTTCTCACTTCTCTCTCCTCTCCTCTCCCTCCCTCCCTCTCTCTCTCTCTCTCTCTCTCTCTCAACAGGTGGGCTCAGATAGCGAAGCATCTTCCAGGGCGAACAGACAATGAAGTGAAGAATTTCTGGAACTCAAGCATCAAGAGAAAGCTGAACCTTGAACTTGATCAGGACGAAACGGCGTCGTCTTCCCAGTCACCACCCCCCTCTCTCTCTCCTCAAAACCTATACCTATTCCACCCCACCATGAACAACAATCTGCAGATCCCAAATCCCCAAATGGGCCACCAAATCAACCCCAATTACCACCCCCCACAATACCTAGGGTTTGATCTTGACCAGATGATGATGAACTACGAACCCAATTATGCCCTAATGCCACCACCCTCCATCCATGTCCCACCTGATTCTTCATGGATCAACTTCCCCCCCAGCCCAACCCCATACCTCAACCCAGACCAGAGCTTCATGGTTGGCTACGACATCTCCGACCCTAACCCAAACCCCAACCCTAACTCCAACCCTGGTTTCTTCTTCGACCAAGATTCCGCCATGTTCGATGCTTTCATGCCAGAGCTCAACGAAATCTCTTGCTGGAACGACGACTTCGGGCTTTTCTCTCCACCGGAACCACTTTTCGACCAGACCCAGTTCTCCAACTTCTCCAACGGCGTCAACCCGCCGTCTCCGCCTCTGCACCCCAACCACATCGACAACATTGCAGCCCTGATGGCCACATTCGCTGCACCGCCACCGCCGCAGCCGGCAAGCTGCGGCCCCTTCTTCGCGAACCCAAGTTTCCCTTCAACCAGCTGGGCCCCGCAGCAGCCATGAATGCGTGATCGAAGTTGCTTTGTTTGTGTGTGTTTCAGTTTGTTTAAGACTATATTTGCAACTTTTCTGTTTTTGAATTATGGTGTAATTTGCAGATGTATGCAGTATCTATGTGGAGAAAACCTGAAAATTTCCTATCTTCGTATTTTCTTGCAGATCTTTCGTATTAATGTAATGTTTCATAAAGTATGTTTGTGTTTATCTTTTCATCTGTCTATTTTCTTTAACATTTTATGCTTACAGTCATTTCAATTTCATGTGTCTTTATTTGTATACACCCTAATTAATAGTATACATCTTATAATCAACTGCAATTTTTGTGCAGCCTACAACTTTCCATTAGAATTATGGTCCCTTCCAATTTGGTAATTAAGCCCAGTTCAGTTCGATGAATAAATTTAAAAAATTAACAAATCAAAAAAAAAAACCACACGTTTGAGTTCAACTAGATTGTGCTCTTTGAAGCTTGATGTAATAATTGATTATCGAATAAGATTAAACACAATTTTAAAAGCTGTATAGTATTTAACTCAATTTGATACATTTGCAACCCTACTATGATAATTGCAAAGCGAAATTATTCGTTATCTAACTTTTTTTATTTTTAATAATGTATTGTATCTAATCGATGAGTATGAAATGATGAATGAAATAAAATACATATACAATAAAAGCACAATATCAAATAGATAACAGAAACATATTTGCTTGTAGTTGAAAACGTGATGTGTTTAGACTTTAGAGAGATTCCTAAATAATGACTCAGATCAGTTCACACACTAGTTTGATTTGGTCTATATATGTTACTCAATACATAAAGCATTCCTTAAATATGTACTTTCTGTTTATCTATATACAATTAAGGTGTATCTTCACTATCAAATACAAGATAGATCGAATACCAAATAAATCCCAAGTAAACTCAAACATA
Source organism: Scutellaria baicalensis (assembly GCA_005771605.1). Lineage (NCBI taxonomy): Eukaryota > Viridiplantae > Streptophyta > Magnoliopsida > Lamiales > Lamiaceae > Scutellaria > Scutellaria baicalensis. The sequence continues at coordinate 77,314,686 of CM016721.1, forward strand.
AGACATTATTACAGTAGTGCACGTACAAATCAACGATTGATACTTAACAAGTGAGCAATGACTTATAGATAGCGATTCTTTCATTTCTTCTAATCGCGTAAAATGTAGCACTATAAATTACTCTAAGAACAGAAGCATGGAGGCTGCAACTTCTAATCAAGATGGAAGCTGAAGCAAATAAAACGCTGTGCACTCGTATCGTATTGGCCAATCTGCAATCATCACTAAACCAAAGAAATTACCAAGGACATTTAATTCAATCATAAGCATTACCTTCCTAAGAAGATTGCCGTTAGAATAGAATTTCTCAAAGTCCTGAAATGTATATGAAACTTGAACTTGGCAAGATGGATTGGTTTTTCTCCAAATGTTTGTCCTATTAATCATGATAGCCTTCTATAGCCAAAGTTCATTAGAAGTGCCATTATGCTGTGTCTAGCTTGATCTTGCAATCTGCCAAGCAATAACTTATCAGCAACCTCTGTTTTTCTGTCCAAGACGACGATTTTATCAGTCAGAAAAGACTAGAAAGACTGAATATATTAACAACTTTCCTAATGCTTAAGTGTGCAGTTAACATAGATCTAACAGTTCAGACACCGTTCTAAGATTTATATTACAGGTTAGATTTCAGGCTCACCGCAGAAATGAATCAGGGTGTTTTAAGAGCGTTCCAAGATATTTGAATACAAAATGAAATCCCCATAAACCACAAAACATAAAAAAATATGTAGTTAAATATAATTATTGACTGTCTATCTTTTTTACCATAACTTATCATTGTGAAAAGTGATTCAGAGTAATGCAGTAGCATAAGAAAAACAAGAAAATGGAGAGTGGCAACTACATCGCATATTTACGTATGTGCATGAAGATTTATGGTGATGTGAGCATGCACGTGTCTGTGAGGGAGAGTGAGGCACCAAGAGTCAACGTGTCCTTTTGCGCCTGATGTTGATTGGTCGGTAACTACGCTTTGGAGATAAAAGAATGACAGAATTGATGAAAACCCGTCTCCTGCAGGTAGTCAAATAAAACAGTATATCATAAAGACCAACAATTTCCTCAACAGATAAGTTGTCAAGAGCTAAATAAATAATGCCTGCAGTAACCTTTTAGCTTTCAAATTCCATGGGAACTGAGGAAAAATACAGTGCCTTATTGATTGAGGAATAAGTCTGAAAAATTAATGGGATGCTGATGTGTAAAACGAATTAAGTAAATTTGACCGGCTAACCGTTGATAACAAACATTGTATCTTTGCGTTTGTGACTTCATATTCCCCTTTTGTCGCGATGCTTTTTAAATCTTTGTTCTCCTAAATGTCGGCCCGACAACCAGACACCAAGCGGAAAGTCCGGTGTCCTTTGACATTTGATGTCAATTGGTCAGAAAATACACTTTAAAAATTAAAGAATGGCACACTTGATGAAGTTGTGTCTCCTGTGACTAGTCAAATAAAGAATATATCAAAACCACCAAGAACTTCCTCAGCAGGTTGTAATTAGGCAAAAACTAAATAAACAATGGCTGGTTTAACCTTATAGCTTCCCAATTCCCATGGAAATTGAGGACAAACATAGTGCCTTACTAAATGAGTAACAACTCTCACAAAATTCAAGTCCTACATGCGGACATGTATAACAAACTATCTAAGTTCAACAGGGATAACAGTTGGTACCCAACATTGCATCTTTACGTTTGTGACCTCACAGGCTCACATTCCCCTTTTCTCGCGATGCTTTTTTAGATATTTGCCCACCTAACGACACACTGCCAAACTTAACATTCAGCAACGATGCACGGTGCTTGAACAATCATTTAAACTTATCATTTGGCCATCATTAATATGTCCGTAGACATGGTTAGTTACTACCAAACCAGTTAAGTTACTCAACAAACCTAGGATCCAAACACACTTGCACACCACCATGTTTTGAAATCTCTCCTGGTCTTGAAAGTAACATTTGAGTGGTACTTTAGAAATAGTATCTATACATACTAATAAGCAGCTGAAAATTTTCATTTGATGGATACTAATAAGTAGTGATCACTTCTCCTTGAAAGATCAGGTAGTTATTATTAAATAGCTATGACATATATTTGCCTGAGCATGCATACAAACAGAATATCATCATGCGCTAAAAATTGCTGTCACTGGAATATTTAGCAATAAAATTCTCCCTTTGACCAAAATGGCAAGGAAAGCATACTTTTATTAAGTAGATAACAAGTATACTTATACACCATTTCAGAGCACAAGATACCCCTGCTATTTTAACTTGAATAATCTTTGACAACTATTTTAAGTGCCTCCCACACACAAAATAAAACCCCTGTCTGTTCTAATAAATGGCACAGCAAACAGAGCATGAGACATACCTGAAATCCCAGCCTAAGCAAGGATATATACTAATAATCTAAACAGTCATACTCAAAAGATGAGGATCAGTATAAAGCTATTGACCTCTAATTCTAACACCTCAGTTTGGTGGATATTAACTATGCATATTGACACCAAGACAACCATCTAAAACAAACACATTGAGTAGATCACATGAATGTAATATTACTAATACTCACATATTGCAAGCTCGACATCATAGAAGTGCAAGGTAGTCAAAAGCGGTGTAAGCAAACTAATACATGCTCAACCCAAGTGAGATGTACCATCCTAAATTCACATTCAGCATACTCCATTAACCCTATACTTTATGGATTAGACATACAGATCAATAAAATTGTAGAACACTTGGTCTATATGAGACCTGATTTATCTACATTCGATCTTCTAATATTTTGTTCATCACAAGCACACACCACTTGTGTACTACACAGGTTTATACTCAAGCAAATGATGTGCACAGTAAAGTAAAATGCAGAGTTAAAACATGACAAGAAATAGATATTCTGAATTGTAAATAATGAGCATAAGCAAAAAAGCGCTTCATGAAATGTATAAGAAATTCACTACTCTTTACATTTGAAACCCCCACTCACATAAAGAGCTGCAATTAAAATCAAGACCTTCCTCCTTGTCAAAAACTACACCAATACTCAACATCCAAGCATAATTTTCTTAGCATGGACAAACCATACAAATAATCTGAGCTCATCATCCAAAATTAATTAATTGATCAGCTTATAACTAACGTCAATTAAAACCAATGGCTAGATAATGCTTACAGGATAAAGGAATTCCATTTTAACAAAAGCGGAGAAGTGAAAGGGAGGAATCTGCAGAAACACAACTACTCCACTATTTTACTTCAATTTAAAAATAAAAAAAGATAGCAGCTGGAAGATTGAACAGAAATGGGGGAGGGGCCACTCCGGAAAGAAGTTGTTGCTGTAAAGCGCACTCGCTGGAAATTGAAAAAGAAGGAAACAAGAGAAGACATTGCAGTGATAAAGAACAAGATATACCTTTTTCAAGTTCGTTAACGCTCAGTTCGCCGTTGATTCTCGCCGGAATTTCTGTTCTCTCTCTCTCTCTCTCTCTCTCTCTCTCTATATATATATATATATATATAGGAGCATTGGCTTTAAGAAGTAAAACTTTTTAATTAAAAGAAATAATGCCCTTGAAGCATGATATTCGATTATTTGGGGGGTTAAAGTGCAAAATTCACCTTTGTATTTTTGCTAAATTGTTAAGAAAACCCCTCGTTTATAATATAATCTTAAAAAACCCTGTCAGTAATTCTTTTTGAACCTTAGACGAATTTGACTGAATTGACTATGCAAGTACTCAAAATACCTTTTAATACTCTTAATATATATATATATATATATATATATATTAATATTAATATGTTTTTTGATGTGCTTAACTATTTTTGCTAAGGTATTTATTATGTAAAGAACAAGCTTTACAAAAAAGGAAATAGTAGAATTATGATGGAAAACTTGATAAACATGATTTTTTTTTAAATTGTTTAATAGAGAAAAAAAATCTACAAAATTTATTAAAATATTTGATAGTTTCTTTTTTCTTCAATCTCCCTCTTCTTTTGGCTCACTTTTCATTTGATTGCACAAACATTATGCACTGATAAAAAATACATTAAATTACAAAAAATCAAGGTTTGGTATAAAATATTGAACAAAAAACATGTACACAACACTCCACACAAACATGGCTAACAACCAATTCCAAGTTTCCAACCACTATTGATGCAATTTGAGCTCAATTAAACCTAAAACCAGATCAACACCAAGCATGTCTTAAGCAACACCAAGCTAACACTTTTTTTGTTGAGAAAGACACTTTTACTAATATCTCATGCAATTATCAAAGGAATACTAGAAAAGCCCTTAAAATCACTGCAACTAGCAAAGACTAAGAAAATGGTGGAAATTTCATTAACCCAAAAAAACCTTTCTGGCAAAGCAGAGTATCTATCCATCATTCAAGCTAACCACAAAACAACCAGTTACAAGGTGGAGTACAACAAACCAATCCACCAACCTCAACCAATATTAGAGGAAAAACAAACACAAATGAGCTAAAAAAACGTAAACCAACCTATAATCCTTCATGTCAGTAGTAAAGGAACTGTGGGGAAAGACACATAACTAAAATGAGAAGCGTTCGCCTCACAACATATCGAGAGCAACTAAGTTTAAGGAGAAATTGGGGAAAAAATAAATTAATACAGCCTCATGGTATTAGAAAAATACATGCGGCATAGATGACTAAAATCGAGGCTTCAAATGTACAAGAACTCGTTACATCTGGCAGCAAGTCTTCTTATTGTCCAGCTGCTAATGCAGATGAAAGCCAGTCCAGAGCTGCGGCCTCAGTCTCCGAATCCAAATGCACCGAAGCAGAGTAAGGAGTTACTGAGACCTGTTTCAAGATATAAGATATCATTGATAGAACAAAATTCCCAGACTGAAAAGGCATACACATGTTATAAACATTGTAATTCATGCATATAATAACACAGAAATCATTACGTTCATACACATTGTGTACAAGAATACCACTTTTTAAGGGGAAAAAAAAAAAAGTAAAAGCAGACTTACAAAGCCATCTTCGAGGGCCCTAAAATCTAGATTCTCGTCATCTTCTTCCTGTTTCTTGTCTTGCAGCTGAACAATAAAATTGCCAAGTCATTTATTGAAACAATCAACTGAAGCGACAACCACTTACTGACAAATGAATATACAGGACAAAATTATGACCAAAGTGACTTGAGAAGAGAGAAAGAGAACATATGTGAAAACTGCCACTGGAAAATGAAAACAGAACAAGAGAAGATATGTTCGTGCTCATGTTATAATCACTAATACTAAAAGGCCAGTTATAGGATGTTTAGTGGTAAGGCATTCTAAGAATAAGCTACGAATATAATGAACTTCCAACATACAGGAAAAGAAAAGTAGAAATGGCAAAAAGAGAAAACTTAACAAGTAAGAACAGACATGAGACTATGTTCTTTCCATCACACCAAGAAAATTTACCTCGGCACGGAAATATCTGACCGTCCTTTTGAAGTCAGATTTTCCAGAAACACCAACTGATTCCACAACCTCAATATCCTTTTTCTGAGTGTTAAAACGTCGAGCAGCACCCTGAGGAAGAAAAAAAACATGACAATTACAATCCCATCCTACAGTATCAGGTATCCTAGGAACCAGCAACATTGTCAAACGTGAAACACATGTATTTCAAAAATACCCACAGCAGCAGATGCATCACGGCTGAGTTGAGCGAAATTCAATCCCATGCCTGGCTGACCTCCAGCAAAACGTGCAGAAGCCTGATTCCTGGTGGCTGAAATGGCTTGATAGCAAATAGTGGACTTCCAAATGCTTCTCTTCGTTACCTTCACTCCCTGTCAAAATATATTGTAACCATGTATATATATGTTAATGGCAGTACCCATATAAGAGGATATAACCATATCAGTAACTTAAAACCAGAAGTAGTCAATGCACATCAGCAAATAGAAGAAAATAGTGCAACGGCATAAAACAAAAGTAGATTTCATCAAGATCAAAGGGTTCCATAAAATTGCCTAGTCCGGCCACCTCTAACATAACGGCAGAAAAATGATACTTTTATAGCTAATTTGAGAATATACCATGCCATCATGATAAAGATCAAAGATTATCAGACGTTGCAGATGATTTCTTTTCCTGTGAGTTTTAATTACATGAATGGAATGAAAACCATAGATCTAAGATGTGACAAAAATAAAATTCAGCAAGGTCTAATATTTTCCCCTTGTGTAAAACATCTCTAGCTTTCATTGACGTTAAGAAATAAACAGGATAACAAGGGAAAATGTTGTTATTATCTACTAGACTGAACTCAACTAATAGACAGCATGAAAATTTCAAAATAGATTCTTCATAAAACAAACAGACATGGCATGGGTATATTAAAGGCAGCACCAAATTTGACAGATATCCAACAGTGAAGAATTAGTGAACATCAACATATTGAAACAAGATACAGCGAAAGTAATGTGGATTTCGCTTGTTACTTTGCCTTTCCTTCTAACCGAAAAGAACAAAAACACTCCTGACCACATGATAGGCATTCAGACAATATATATCCACTACGCAGAATAAGAAAAAACCACACCTTATTTGCCGAGGGTGATGTTGGAACTTCTATGTCCAGTAAGAAGCCTTTTGGATAGACTCCCTTCTCTATATCTCTCATGGCTGCATTTATTATTGGCAAACACACAGTCACAGCATCCTTGAAATCACTTTCCTCACTTCCATCCTTTTTCCTGCAATAGGATGCTATTTAATCCATCACACACGATTAGAAATTAAAATCGTTAAGTACTTTATGGATAAAGAACGAACCAGTTTAGTGATATTGATATGGCCGGAACACCATTAATTAGTGCTTCCCTAGCTCCGGCAACAACACTCGAATAAAACCTATACTCATTCAATTTGTTACGATGATTCCATAAATCACTTGTCCACGATAAATGAAAGGGAATAAAAGCAGGCAGCAACTTACATGTGGTGGCCACAACTTGAACCTTTGTTGATACCACTAATCACCTACATAACAGCCAAAAATAAAAAACAAAAGGTATGACATCTTTAAAGAGCTAAACATATCAAAAAACAAAAATCGCTTTTCAAGACATGACATAACATACCAAAACTGGCTTTGACCAAGAAAACAATGTACCAGATAACGCTAGTGATACACAATCCACTGGAGTTCCTGAAAGATGCATAGGGCACAAGATTTGCTTCAAGTTTATTCATTCCCAGATAAATCAAACAACGTGTAGAAACTCAAATAATTAACATTCAATTAAAACGAAAACAAAACTCACACTAAACATTAAACGAACTTCAACAACAGAAGCAATATACACAATCATACCAGAAACTTCATAAGCAATGGCACCACCAATTTCAGCTGAAGCCACCTCAATAGTCTCATTCAAAGACAATGAATGCCCTGATGTAGATTTGTCCCTGAAAACACATGACCTCCATAAAATCAGCAAAGCTCCAAACCACCAATCACAACCCAACAAAAAACACAAGAAAATCAACACACCACAGAGACTTGAGAAAAACACCATATCCTTCAAAATCATTCACACAAAAAAAAAAAAAAACGAATCCTCATATCAACCACAGGAACAGAGGAAAAGCATCAAAGATCTAAGAAGAAAGGCAGGACGACTAAGCTGCCATAACTTATATACCAAACTACTGAACACAGAAGGGCATCAATATAACGGCGGAAAAAAGATTATTCTTTATTCAAATTCTGTTTTTGAAATGAAAAGGGAAACGATTATTACGATTGAGGAGCAACGACGTGAACATTGTAGAGGCCTTCACGAACGAGAGCGGCGACCAAATGCGAAAGGCCCGGAGATTCAATCCCATCACTATTCGTGACCAATACTATGGGTCTGGAATCATTCCCATCACCGGGCTCGTCCCCGGAAGACGAGGGCTGGGCCGAATCATCCTCACTTTTATCGGGCTTGGACGAAACGGCGTCGTCGTCGTCGTCGCCGCCGCCGCCGGGCTTGCGGTTTGCGAGGACTTGCTGAAGATTGGAAACCAGACCAGGAGGCAAGAAGTTGTTCTTCAACGCAGGAGTTGTCATTTTCAGAGGAAATAAAAGGGAAAAAAGGAAAAGGAAGTGGAATCTGACTGAAATGATGATGGTGAAGAAAGATGGGATGTAGAGGGGTAGATTAGGGATGGAGGGATTGAAAATCAAACTACTGTAGAGAGAGAAAGAAATGGATGAATCTTATTATTGAGGCGAGAGAGAGAAAGAGGGAGAGAGAGAGCGGTTCATACGGTGTGTATTGGGCTTTTTGCTTTCTAGAGAGAGAAGGGAGAATGCTTCCATTGGCGCGTGGCGAACAATCTTTCGCTCGAGCAAATGGTGGGGATTGATTTACCTGGCTTCTGAGCCGGCATTGAATTGGAGCCATAACTATTTATTAAATATTTCACTTTATTAAATTATAATTATTAAATTATTTCCAGGTAAATATTTCATTGAATATCCCATCAACCCTTAGTTTTAATATATATATATATATAATAATATGTTACATATTTTGCCACATTTCACATATATATATTAATATTAATATCTTGTAATTTTATTATATTTTATATTATATTATTCAGTACAATATTCTTTACTTGTTAATAAAATGGTGAATAGGTAGACTGTAGACTTACCATCTCCACGTTTGGTGAAATTATCAAACAAATTTATAGTTTTATCAAAATTAAAATTAAACTCTTTAAGAAGAGTTCCCAGATAAGAACCTCACATGATGTTTTCATTGATTTCTATGAGCAATTTAGTTTAACTTTACTCATTTCTATTGATATTATAATATACTATCATAAAATTTTGAGGATTTTTGTATGAAATTATAAAAATAATAATAACAAGTTAGCCCTATTTTAATAGAGGTACCAAGATATATCATTCTATCAACAAAAACATATAATTATGTAATGTAAAATTATATGGTTTGAATTTAAAATTACTGGATGTATTAGAAATCCTAGAGTTGATTTGATCCATGAAACGAAGCTATATATATTCAGAAAACAAAACGATAAATTTCCTTTCATATTCGTGCGTAGGTTTTCACAATATATGTTGATATATTGTTGAAAGTATTCTCCCTTTACCGTTGATATTGCAAAACGAAGAAAATGTATATTTTTTACAAAATTCAAACTGATAAGATGTTACGAATGACTTTATAAAATAACAATTTATCATTTATTATATTATTACAGATCACATACATTACCATATAAATAACAAGTCATACATCTTGCCAGTGTACACTAGTTTTAGTAATACATGAAGTAGTATGTGACATATTTGATAGCTTATTTTAATTTAACCAATACCTAGCACATATAGTATTCCCCATAAATGAAAATATTACCCACAAAGAACTTGTCACTATTTTGTTAGGTAAAAGCACATGACATCTTTATATATATAAAAATACAAACATTTCCTCATATAGAAATGATAAAATTTTCCCGCCAAAAACTCATACCAAATCTGGAAATATATTTTTATTAAAAATTATAAATGATAAATGACAAATGATATTTGATTTAAAAAGATATATGATATATAAATGAATTCTAATGAAAATGGAATATTATCATATGATTTTAATGATGATGTATATATTTAAGGAAGTGAATGACAAAAAATCTTTTCACATATAAGTCTATATGGTAAGTCAACTTTAATTATTAAATTTCAATTGATATATTTTTTACAATAATTATTTATATATAGAAATTAATATGCATATGAATAATATATATTATATAATTCACTCCAATATAAAAGATAATATTATATGATTTAATTTTTATCTTTATCTTTATATATATATATATAAATATTAACATTGTCATATATAAAAATACAGTATTTACCATATGATTTTAATGATGATGTATATATTTAAGGAAGTGATTGACAATAAATCTTTCACATATAAGTCATATGGTAAATCAGTTTAAAGAAAATAAAAAGTGAACAAAAATGTTGGTATAAATCTTTCCCCTTAATTATTTAAATTTTAATTAATATATTTATAAAACAATAGCAAATATATATATATATATATACACACACAACATGATTATGTCATATGATTATTATAAACAGTGATTTTACAATAATTATTTTTATATATAAATTAATATGCATATGAATAATGTATATTATATAATTCACTCCAATATAAAAGGATAATATATATTTTATGATTTAATTTTTATCTTTATATGTATAAAATATTAACATTGTCCCATATAGAAATGCAATATTTACTCATCCAAAATCTCATCCTAGATATGGAAATGAATAAAATTACATTTTATGTTTAATAATACTTAAAATATTTAATTATGTATATATATATATATAGACATATATACAGACAAATAATCAATGTATATATAATACCACTATTAACCTTACATAGTATTAACTAATTATATTGTATAAGGAAATATAATATTCCATATACATATAAACAACAAATTTGAAATTTATGGTATATTTGTAATGAACTTAATTGGATGACACAATCAATCAAATAAATTTTTAAAAAAAATGCCTTAAAAAACATTACTTTCCTATAGTATTAGGAAATTATCCACTATAAATATGAGAACCAACTAATGAAATTTTAATTCATGCTTTCATTTCTCAAATTCTATTTTTATTTTCTTTCAATTTGTTTTCAAAATAACATCTGTCATCTGTGTCTACTCAATAGTTCAAATATATCTTCAATTTCAAAATGTAAAGCAACGCAAATCCTTAAAAATGTTTTGGACTTCAAAACTTTTCGAGTACTTACAATCTTAAATTTTCATTTGTTTTTTAATTTGTACGATTGAGGAGTTTCTCACAATTATACTAGCTAAATTTTTGTTTATTTACTAATGTAACTATTTGATAAATAAAAATCATTTATTTACGTACTAATGTAATATTGAATGAGTTAAGATGTTATAGGATAATATTTTGATTGATTTGTGCTATTCAATATTTTTAATTTAGTTAATGAATTTTATTTTATTTTATTTTATTTTATTTTATATAGTGATATGATTGCATATTGACTATTCTTACTCTAATATGATTTTTATTTGTTAGATTCCTATATGCAGGCGTTGATGAAAGAAAATTGGCTTCAATTGGAGGTAGCGAATAACTTTTGAATGTTTGGAATTGTTTTTGACTTGGTAGATTAGATGATGAAATGTGAAAGCTCACATGTTATAAAAGATTACCATACTTGGACAAATATATAGTGAAATATTTTGATGTATAGATATACAAATATCACTATCGAAACTAGAGTTGTGTTAGTTTTTTGAGAGTTTTATATATATATATATATATATATATATAATAACATTTACTAACAATAATTTGTCAATCTTTTGCCACCCAAAAAATTCATCATAAAATTGGAAAAAGTAAATAAATTATAGTGATAAAAATGATATTCATTTTAAAAGGAATATTATTTAGATCAATGACCTTATTATCATGGTTGACCAATAATTTATGGAATACATTTCCGTAAACACTTTTAATTTTGAAACCTCAATTTTATTTTATTACTTTGTACCATACACGATTATATTGAGATTTAAATGTATTTTCTCATATGGAATTTAAGTATTAAATTTTATAAATTATTTTATTTAAACAAATTAACATCTACCCATAAAGGATTCACTTTTTTTATATGATAAAAAAAGTTAGAAGACATCATTTAACTAGAATTAGAAACAAACTAATGTAAGCCCCGTGTATTACATTTTTTTTTAATACTAATCAAGAATTGTAATTTATAAATAAATATAATTATTATTTATCATTAATTTTGAGTTTAATTAGTATATAATTTAAATTTAATTGTGTGAAAAGTTTTGATTATTATTCAATGTAATTGTAAACATCAACTTTTAATTAAAATATTTTTTCTAAAATTTCATAATTTACAATTTTATTATCAATCATAATTATTAGCATTTTGTTATTGAATTGTTATTATTTCATTAAATGCTCTATTATAATAAATTATAAATATTAAATGAATTGATTTAAAATTAATTATAATTAAATAGGATTAATTAGAGAGCGACATGTGTCACTCTTTGGTTAATCCTTTAGTATATACTAGCGTAAATCCCGTGTATCACAAGAGTACTGTATCTATATATATATAAAAGCAGGATATTCTGCCAAAAATAACTGCAATAAATTATCTACCTATTAAATAATTACTATTTTAAGAAACCTATTAATTGCTTTCATATTGTATTTATTGTAAGAAATTCAATACAAATAAATAAATACAAATAAACCTATTTATTGTATTTTAAGAAACTCAATACAAATAAAAATAAATAAACTTATTTATTGTATTTTAAGAAATTCAATACGAATAAATAAATATTTAAATTAAGAAATCAGTTATGATACTCAATTTAGTATTTATTGTATAGAAATTTCAAAAAATAAATAAATAGATAAATAAGATGAAATAAAGGATTATATATTTATTATCTCTCATTTTATTTTTAAGTACTTATTTTAAAGGGTAAATTACAAAAAAACAACTCCACCTATCGACCTTTTTTCAAATTGCAACCTAATTTTTTTTTTTATCAAATTGCCACTCAGTCTTTTTGTGGTTTTGTAGATTGCAAATTTTCCGGCAAAATGGAGATTAATTTGTTCACTTTGTAACCTATATTTTTTTTTATTTAATTGCAGCCTGAACTTTGTGTTTTTATCATATTGCAACCAAGAATGAAAATATTGATTCCGGTGGAAATATAGGTAACTTAAATTCATGGAAATATCATGAAAATATGGATATCGATGGAAATATGGATACATATATTTATTCTTATTTTTCCTATATTTACCAATATATTCCGACATTTTCTCGATATTTATTGATATTCCATCGATTTTTTACCGATGTTACATATATTTCACCAATTTTGACCAATATTTCCTTGATATTTATTTTACGAATATCAATCACACTTATATAACATAAATGTCACACTCATATATATAGCATAAAGGTATCATTGTGAAGCCAAAAAAAAAATCATGATTTGCAATTGGACAAAAAAATTAAAGTTTGGGTTGCAAAGTGAAAAAAAAATTACTCCCTCCGTCCCGGTTTAATTTGTCTACTTTGACCGGGCACGGAGCCTAAGAAAATGCAGTTGACTTTGATTGGATGTGTTAACTTTATGTTTTTTGCACTTTAATTAGAATTTAAAAGGGGAATTGGGGTGACAATTTTGTAAAATGGCAGAAATGTAGGGGTAAGGAGGGAATTTTTCTTTTGTCATTTATGGGTTGACAAATTAGAATGGAACAAACAAAAATGACAAGTAGGCAAATTAGGCCTGGACAGAGGGAGTAATTCATTTGCCGGAAAATGATCGGAA